>VDFB02379711.1:105841157-105874703 GCA_007258455.2 Sequoia sempervirens
GGAGAAGTCTCAGTGAGAACGGAAGGTCACGTCGACGGGGATACACTTGGGGTCTTTGCAGTGACTCAAAGACTTCGGTATGAAGTCTTGGCGATCGATGGAGAGTCTCGTCAATAGTATGTGACACTCGGGGTGACATGGGATGTTCGCTATGACCTCTCGGCGAAAGCGGTAGACCATTTGGTGGAAGCTTTGTCTTTCGGTATGACGTCTCACCGACTCGTGGGGTCTTGCCGATAGTAGTATGGCTTCAGAGTAACATAAAAGATCTCAATGAAACCTCTTGGCGATAGTTGAATGTCTTAGCAATAGATGGGTGCCGATGGAAATGCTAATGTTTCGGTATGACTTAGGACCTCAGTATGAAGTCCTGGCGAAAGAGATGAGTCTTGCAGATTGGTGGATGGACTCAGATTAACTTGAAGGCTTGGCGTGAGGTCCTGGCGAGAGTAGTATGCCCTGTTGATAGAATGACTCTTCGGTGTGACTTAGGATATCAATATGTGGTCTCACCGAAGAGCAATAGTCTTGCCGAAAGGAAAACTAAAGTTGATGAAACTTGTAAAACGTCTTGGTGATAAGGATGACTCTTGGCGATATCAATAGTGAAGACTTTGTGGTGTCGGGGAGACACTGTTAGTGTCTCACCAATATGCCAACAAAGTTTGAACGCCTTTGACCATTTGACCATCCTATGTGGTGAATCAATGGCCAATCAGAGGAGCCAAATTGGAACCATTGGAAGATAGTTCATTGTGGCAGTTCTGTGAGGAAGCTCGACAGACAGGAACGACATGAATACATTCTGTAATTTTGCAGAGGTTCAGTTGGTTTGATCAACAGTTGGGTGAACAGTTCAAATTGTATAAGAGTGATTTCTATTCTGTAAAGATTGTAACTTGAAGGTTCCTGTACAAGTTTGATCATTGTGAAAGTTGTTGTAATCTGACATCAGAAAGATAAGTCATAACTTTGTATGTAATTTTTTGTTACTGTAATACAAAGTGAGTTCTCTTGGTGTGGTGGGTTTTTCTCCCGTGAGGGTTGTCCCACGTAAATCTGGTGTTCATGTGTATGTGTATATTTCTCTATTTCTGTTATTTGTTTCAAGTGCATCTTAATTGAACTGTAATTGAAAAATTAAAAGTACATCTGCATTCTTCTCTTAGTTTTTGACGTTAGGAGAGTTGTTTCCACACCTTAGCTTTCCTTACAAGTGGTATCAGAGCCTAGCCAGTTGTGTTATCCTTGTGGATACATTGGGTTTTTTTGTGTCAATTCTGTTCAGTGGGAGTCTTGTAGAAGTTGGTTAATTCTAATTACAGATTGAGATGGCTAGCACGTCTGGAAAGATTGAAATAGAGAAATTCAATGGCAGCAATTTTGAGTTGTGGAAACTCAAAATGGAAGATCTTCTAGTGGATCGTGATCTGTGGCTTGTTGTGTCTGGAACGAAACCTCAGGCCATGAAGCAAGAGGATTGGGACCTGGAAGATAGAAAATCAAAAGGGATAATAAGGCTTTGTTTAGCATACTCTGTTCTTTTGAATGTGCATGAAGAAAATACTGTAGCCTCTTTGTGGACAAGACTGGCAACTATTTATCAGGGCAAGTCCTTGGTGAACAAGCTGTTCTTGAGGAAGAAGCTGTACTCTTTGAGAATGTAGGAAGGAGGGTCTATAGCTGATCATTTGAACACATTTAATATGCTGATTGCTTAATTAACATTTGTTGGTGTAAAAATTGAAGAAGAGGATCGCTATATGCTTCTATTGTGTTCTTTTCCAGACTCTTGGGATCATCTGGTGATGGCTATTGAGAGTACAACATCGAATTTCAAGATGGAAGATGTTGTTGGTTCTTTGCTATTAGAAGAGATGAGAAGGAAATCTTCTGAGATGGTGAAGGAAGCTCTTGCTGTCAGAGGAAGATCAAAAGAGAAAGGCAAGAGGAAGGACAAGAAATCAAAATCAAAATCAAAGGGGAGATCAAAGTCTCCTGGAAAGAAGTCCAAGGTGAAATGCTGGAATTGTGGGCAACCTGGTCAAGTCCAAAAGGATTGTAAAGAGGAGAAAAAGAAGAAGATGAAGTGCTCTTCTGATAATGATTCTTCTCAGGGTGATTCAAACGCCTTCATTGCTGCCTTGGCTACACAGGAATTAGATGATGTCTAGCTGATTGATTTTGGAGCATCTTTTCACATGAAATCTCATAGAGACTGGTTCATGAAGTATGAAGAATACGATGGTGGAAAGGTGTACTTGGAAAGTGATTCAACTTTGGAAATAGTTGGCCGTGGAAGAGTCAAAATCCAGTTCCCTGATGGCAGAGTGAAGGGGATGAAGGATGCTATGCACATACCAGGTCTGACTCGAAATCTACTGTCTGTCAGTAAGCTGAATGATATTGGAGTACAAGTCACGTTCTCTAGAAATGGCTGCAAGATGACTAGAGGTTCAATGGTGCTAGCTAGGGGTGCTCGTATTGGTACCTTATACAACTTGGATGCACATGTTGTTCAATATAACAGTGTCTCTGTAAAGTCACAGAGAGCTACTCATGGAGGTAAAGAGGGAAATATCCCTAATTATGTAAACTCTATGGAAGTAAAACTTCCAATAGAGAAGACTATGCTCTGGCATCATAGGCTAGGCCACATTGGAGAGAAAAGTTTAAAAACCTTGAAGAATAAAAACCTGGTTGAGGGGCTTGATGATTGTAATATCGAATTTGAATTCTGTGAGCATTGTATATATATGGAAAATAACACCACGTTTCTTTTTATTCCAGTCCTCACAAATCTTCTGGTTTGCTAAATTATATTCATTTAGATGTGTTTGGTCCAGTGAATGTTCCTTCTTTGTCTAAATCAAGATACTATGTGTTGTTTATTGATGATTATTCAAGAAGAGCATTTGTATATTTTCTAAAAAGTAAATAAGAAGTGTTCAGTCAGTTTAAGGAATTTAAAAACCTTGTAGAAAATTAGACTGGAAGGAAAATAAAATGCTTAAGGACTAATAATGGTGGTGAATTTTGTTCTGATGAATTTGAAAGATATTGTAAAGACCATGGGATTAAAAGACATAAGACTACACCTTATACTCCATAGCAAAATGGAGTTGCAGAAAGGTTCAATAGGACAGTGATGGAGAGAGCGAGGAGTATGCTGAGTAGTGTTGGCTTGGAGGAGAAGTTCTGGGCTAAGGCTATATCTACTGCATGTTACCTAATAAATCATTCTCCAAACTCTGCTCTTGTTGAGAAAACACCTTTGGAAGCATGGTCTAGTAAGAAGCCCTCTCTTAGACATATTTGAGTTTTTGGCTGTGAAGCATATGCATATGTGCCGAATGAGAAAAGATCTAAGTTGGAGAACAAGGCTGTCAAATGTATTTTTATTGGCTATAGTGTTGGCATAAAAGGATACAAGATTTGGAATCCTAATACGGAGAAGGTTGTATACAACAAAAGTGTAATCTTTTATGAGCTGAAGCCTTCTACCTTGGATCTACAGTTAGAGACAAAGTCTAAAAACAATAAGGATGTAGTTTAATTCCTCCAACACCAGAGAAAAAGGAATTGAAAGTTCAAAATGTACCTGAAACTGAGGAGAGCTCAAGTAGTTTTGAAAGTTCAGAAGAAGAAGAACAACCTTATCCTCGACTAGTGAGGAGGTCAACTCGTGAAAGAAAACAACTTGATAGGTATGGGTTCTCCTTTATTGATTCTACTTGTGCCTATGCTTTGATTTCTAGCACTGATGAGCCTAGGACTATAAAAGAGGCAATTAAAATGTCTGATTCAGACTCTTGGTTGGAAGCCATGAATGAAGAGATGGCATCTTTAGAGAAGAATGATACCTGGAGTTTGGTGCCCTTGCCTGAAGGTAGAAAAAATGTGGGCTGCAAATGGGTATTTAAGAAGAAGATTGGTTTGGATGGTAGTGTGGAAAAGTACAAGGCGAGATTGGTTGCAAAGGGTTATTCCCAGGTCGAGGGAATTGATTATGGGGAAATTTTTTCTCCTGTAGCAAAGATGACATCTATCAAATTTCTTTTGTCACTTGCGGTAGCATATGATTTAGAGATCGAACAGATGGATGTGAAGACAACATTTCTTCATGGTGATCTTGAAGAATAAATCTATATGTCCCAGCCTGAGCACTTTGTTGAAAAAGGTAAAGAAAAACTAGTATGCAAGTTGAAGAAATCTCTGTATGGGTTAAAGCAGTCTCCTAGAATGTGGTACCAGAAATTTTATACTTTTGTATTGTATTTGGGATTTGTGAGATCAAAATCTGATCATTGTGTCTATTATAAAGCTGAAAGTGATTGAGTGCTTATTATTGCTCTCTATGTTGATGATATGCTGTTCATAAGCAATAGTAAGCTAATGATTTCTGATCTTAAGTCTTAGTTGTCTGCAAAGTTTGAAATGAAAGATCTTGGTGAAGAAAGGTATATTCTGGGGATGGAGATAACCAGGGATAGGAAGAATTAAAAACTTTGGCTTAGTCAAAGTAAGTATATCAGGACTGTTTTAGAGAGATTTTGCATGAATGATTGCAAGCAACTAGTTGTTGCAGTCTTGCAGGGAACAAAGCTATATGTTGAAGACTGTCCAAAATCTCCTACTGAGATGGAGGACATGACTAGTGTACCCTATGCTAGTGTTGTTGGCAGTCTTATGTATGCAATGGCCTGTATAAGGCCAGACATTACCCAAGCAGTGGGAGTTCTTAGTCGATTTATGGAAAATCCTCGAAGAATACATTGGGATGCTCTGAAGAGAGTATTCAGATATCTGAAGGGCACTTCAGAATATGCTCTGTGTTACCATGGGAACTTGGTTGAATCACATAAGACTCTCAACATTCATGGTTATGTAGATTCTGATTGGGTAGGGGACATTGACAGCATGAGGTCCACCAGTGGATACATTTTCATGATGAATGGTGGTGTAGTGAGTTGGATGAGTAAGTAGCAGGCTATAGTCGCTTTGTCCACTACGGAGGCTGAATATATGGCAGCTACACATGCTTGTAAAGAAGCAATTTGGTTGAAATGTTTGTGTTCTAACATTGGTTTTGATGCAGGGCAAATAACTATTTTCTGTGATAGTTAGAGTGCAATTTGTCTGGAAAAGAATCCTACTTTCCATGCCAGAATGAAACATATAGATGTATAGTATCATTTTGTACGGGATATGGTGGAGGATGGAAAGGCGATTTTGGAAAAAGTTGATACTCTAGAGAATGTTGCAGATGCATTGACGAAGCCAGTGAGCACAAAAAAGTTCAGGTGGTGTGCCAATTCAATGGGCCTCAGTGCCCATGTTTTTCAGTAGTTATGTTGTGCTCTAGAGGTTCCTGTGTGATCTTTGTCAAGTGGGAGATTGTTAGAAATATATGCCAAAATCATCACAGGCTGTAACCTCTATTGGAGCCAAGTCGGTGTGACATATTCTATGTCTGGCTGACGAGCAAATTTGTAGCTTTATGTTTTGTACAGGTCACTGTGACCTTGCTTCTATCTCACCGAATGATCCTGTCACTATGACATGTTGTGTTCAGTGTGACCTCTTACCGAATGGAGACCTCTAGCCGACAGTACATTCATATCGGGTCTCGGGGAGAAGTCTCAGCGAGAATGGAAGGTCACGCCGATGGGGATACACTTGGGGTCTTCGCGGTGACTCAAAGACTTCGGTATGAAGTCTTGGTGACTGATGGAGAGTCTCGCTGATAGTATGTGACACTCAGGGTGACATGGGATGTTCGCTATGACCTCTCGGCAAAAGTGGTAGACCATTCGGTGGAAGCTTTGTCTTTCGGTATGATGTCTCACTGACTCGTGGGGTCTTGCCGATAGTAGTATGGCTTCAAACTAACATAAGAGATCTCGATGAAACCTCTTGGAGATAGTTGAATGTCTTAGCGATAGATGAGTGCCGATGGAAATGCTAATGTTTCGGTATGACTTAGGACCTCGGTATGAAGTCCTGGCGAAAGTGATGAGTCTCGCCAACTGGTGGATGCACTCAGATTAACTTGAAGGCTCAACATGAGATCCTGGCGAGAGCCGTATGTCTTATCGATAGAATGACTCTTCGGTGTGACTTAGGATATCGATATGTGGTCTCACCGAAGAGCGATAGTCTTTCCGAAAGGAAAACTGAAGTCGATGAAACTTGTGAGCTCGGTAAAATGTCTTGGCAATAAGGATGACTCTTGGCGATATCGATAGTGAAGACTTTGTGGCGTCAGGGAGACACTATTAGTGTCTCACTGATATGCCAACAAAGTTTGAACGCCTTTGATTGTTTGACCATCCTACGTGGTGAATCAATGGCCAATTAGAGGAGCCGAATTGGAACTGTTGGAAGACAGTTCATTGTGGTAGTTCTGTGAGGAAGCTCAACAGACAGGAATGACATGAATACATTCTGTAATTTTTTAGAGGTTCAGTTGTTTCAATCAACAGTTGGGTGAACAGTTTGAATTGTATCAGAGTGATTTCTATTCTGTAAAGATTGTAACTTGAAGGTTCCTGTACAAGTCTGATCATTGTGAAAGCTTATGTAATCTGACATCAGAAAGATAAGTCAGAACTATCTATGTAATTTTTTGTTACTGTAATACAAAGTGACTTCTCTTGGTGTGGTGGGTTTTTCTCCCGTAAGGGTTTTCCCACATAAATCTGGTGTTCATATGTGTGTGTATATTTCTCTGTTTTTGTTATCTGTTTCAAGTGCATCTTAATTGAACTGTAATTGAAAAATTAAAAGTATATCTACATTCTTCCTTGAGTTTTTAACGTTAGGAGAGTTGTTTCCGCACCTTAGCTTTCCTTACACTTAGGTGAATTTGGATAGTTTTATGTATCCCCCATATGCAATTATATTGAAAGTATGAATGTCTTCAAAAAAATTTGTTTCATAGATAGTAAGAATGTAATGAAGTTCACCTTGAAAATATATAAAAACTCTTAGTTTTGATTAGATTAAAATAGGAAGGGCTCATACCCATTAGAAAATGGTCATAGAGGCCAAACAAGGGGCTCACAAGAAGTGAAACACCAAGAAAGAAACAACTAACCAATCAGGAAGAGAGACAAAAATAGCACACAGAACAAAACTAGTAGGAGATCGATCCAGCTACTGATCTCCCAAAAGCTTGAGACCACTAATGGCCTACCACTCCTTAGCCAGGAAGTGGAGTTTCTCATCAAATGACAGGGGTCCCTTATGAGTAGACTCGGTCTGCTTAGTAGTGGCTGAGCATAACTTCCCACCATCTTACATTTTTTTTGTGAGTGACCAACCTCATGATCACCCTTAGCCACCTTTTTTCCATGACAATTCCTAAGTTCCTATTGAAAAAAGTGGATGGTAACAATGGTATTCTTCATAGTCTCCTTGTTGGAGTCAATAATCTCTTGAAGAAATTTGATTGTTTTGTCTTGATTGCTGTGAATAGTGGCAATTTCCTCCTGCAATTTCATTTTTTCCTCCTCTATATCCATGAGAGCTCTAAGCTCATTGACCTCATTGTCCCAATTATCCTCTTTATCAAATGATTTGGCAAGGGAGGAAAGCATATGCCAACTCACACCATCCTTGACCTCCCCCAACCAAGAAACATGTTTAAGCACTCTATTTTCCAACACCTGAATTTTTTGCTTTGCAATAATAATCTGATCCAAAAGCCACTTTAGAATGTTGTTTTGGATGTTGATAGTCATTGAAATTTCATCCATTTTATATTGGAGGGGAGCACAAGAGGCATAAATTTTATTACATAGATTGGGTTCAACAAAGGTCCCATCTAGATTAATGCAAAGTTTAGGGGATCTTTGGCATAGTCACAGTAGGAGGGTCCTCAAAGGAGAACAATCCAGACCGTGCAACAAAAGTCACATAACAAAAGAAACACAAAATATGGAGGAAAATGTATATTCAAGCATTCTCATTAACAAAAATCTCAGTTGCAATCGGCTGATAACATCCGGGCTTGTAGATTCATCTCACAGGCCTAATAAAACATGTTCAGAAATGTAACATTCCAATATGCTCCTATATGCAAGCAAAAATATTACATATCAAATCTATATTAATCTACTTAATCAAATTCTCCCTTCTAATGATCTATTACAAGCTTTATATCATATCCGCAGATCTAGAATCTTCTGCGTCAGCCAAAGATCATCACAATCTCTAATGAAAGAAATGTAATGTGTGCATGAAACAGGTTGGCCTCAAATTTGAATTTCTTCTCAAAAAATGCATAGGATGAAATGTGGACCTATAATAAAGGTTGGGGAAACTCCATGGAACAATTCAAATCACACCATTAAGATCCACAAGTTATGAGAAAGATCCACAAGTGATCGAACTAGCTAAAAAGTTTGAAATTATTATGGTGTTGGTTGAAGAAATAGTCACTAAATCCAAAAGTGATAACTTTTCGGAAAGAGATCCAATCACACTCAAATCTTGGAATAAGGAAAATGAACATGTCCATGATGTAAACATAGATCCACAGGGTTTGGTGAGAAAATATGATGAATCCACCAACATGAACTGAGCAAGAACAAAAATTTTAAAAAATATATTTTTGGTTGATGCAAGATTGCCAAGAACCAAGGATGCTCCTGCATCAAACATACGGGGTTAATGAAAAGTGAGTCCCTCACTTTTCTGGGGCCAAAGGAAAACCATAATGGTCTACCTCAGTCTAAGAAATCCAAGAAGAATCCTCCATTGGTCTACCTTTCCACTTCACAAGATACTCTTTGTACTATCTTCCACAAGTCTTCCTCCCATATCTGACATCCAAAATCTCTTCTATCTCATCTAGTTGTTGCTTAGGAAATTGATTCTCCAACCTTACTTTACTAGCTTCACTGAATTCTGCTTTATGATACTGATGTAGATCTGCAATGTTGAATATAGGTAATATACCCATGCCATCTGGTAACTCCACTTCATATGCATTTCCTGAATCAAATTTCTTCAAGATCTTACAAGGTCCAAACTTCCTCATCTTTAGCTTATTCTATGTGCCAACTGGAAATATTCCCTTCCTAAAATATACCATGACTTCATCTCCAACTTCTAATTCCTTATGTCTCCTCTTTTCATCTAGCTTCTGCTTATACTTTTGGTTCATATCTTCCAATTGTTGTTTCACTTGGGTATGCACTTTCTTCACGTGTTCTACAAATTCCTCTACTTCTGCACTCCTTTTATCTTCCATACTGATGTCTCTCAATTCTGATATACCTCTAGGATGAACTCTAGTAACAATCTCAAAAGGTGTCTTTCCTGTACTCATGTTCACTGAATTATTGTAAGAAAACTCTGCTTGTGCAAGGATTAAATCCCAAATTTCGGTCTTCTCTCCAACCGAACATCTCAGAAAATTCCCCAAACTCCTATTTACTGCCTCTCTCCGTCCATCCATTTGTGGGTGAAAAGTAGAACTAAACTTCAAATTTGTCTTTAACTTCTTCCAAAGTGTCCTCCAAAAGTAACCAACAAACTTTACATCCCTGTTTGAAACAATACTCCTAGGTAATCCATGCAATTTGATTACTTCTTTGAAAAAAAAGTCTGCTACATGTACTGCATTTGTTGTCTTCTTACAAGGTATGAAATGTTCCATTTTAGAAAATCTATCCACCACCACAAATATAGAATCATTACCTCTTTGTGTCTTTGGAAAACCAAGTATGAAATCCATGCTGATATCCTCCCAAGGCCTCTCTGGAACTATCAAAGGTTTATACAATCCAAAATTCTAACTACTCCCTTTTGCAACTTGACAAACTATGCAATTCTGCATAGATTTCCTAACATCATTATGAATCTGTGGCCAAAATTAGTTCTCACTTACCAATGTTGCTGTCTTGTCAATTCCCAAGTGTCTTGCTAATCCTCCACTATGTTTTTATTTCACCAAGTTATCCATCATTGAACTCTGGGGTATACACAATTGATTTCCCCTGAACAACATGTCCTCTTGAATGAAATAATCCAACCATTGACTTGTATCCTCCAAGAATTGTTCTCCACAAGCTCTCCCAGGTTCTACAAAATCTGGGTCTTCATCATACAAGTTCTTCAATTCCTTAAACCCTAATACCTCCACTCTCATCTTCGCCAGTAAATTATTTCTCCTACTCAAAGCATCAACAAATCTATTTGACTTTCCACTCCTATGCTTCAAAACAAAAGTATAACTCTGTAAGAATTCTACCCATCTCATGTGTCTTTCATTCAACTTACCTTGACTGTTCAAATATTGCAAAGCCTGATGATCTATATACAAAACAAACTCCTTACGTAACAAGTAATGTCTCCACTTCTTCAAGGCTTGAACAATGGCATAAAAATCCTAATCATACACTGAATACCTTCTTCTAGCATCATTCAATTTCTCACTAAAATAAGCTACCGGTCTTCCTTCTTGACTCAATACTACTCCAATTACGTTTCCACTTGCATCATAGTCTACTTGAAATACCTTATTCAAATCTGGTAAAGCCAACACATGCTGCTCAATCACCTTCTTTTTCAATAACTCAAAACTTTGGTATGCTCTAGATGTCCACCTAAAATCCTCCTTATCTCCTCTCATTGATTTTGTCATAGGACTACAAATAGAACTGAAATTTGAACTTTTAGTAGAAACTAGCCAATCCATGAAATTATCTTTCCTCTCCAATGCTTTCAGGTGTAGGCCATTCAACAATTGCTGTTACCTTCTTAGGATCAATCTTCAATCCATCCATAGATATCACAAATCCTAGATATACCAGTTCTTACTTCATGAAACTACACTTAATATTTATCAACAACTACTCTTCTCTCAACCTCTACAAAACTTATCTTATATGCAACAAATTTTCTTCTCTAGTCTTACTGAAAATCAAGATGTCATCCAAATATACAATCACAAACTTACCCAATAATTTCTTCAATACCTCATTCATCAACTTCATGAAAGTACTTGGTGCATTTGTCAGTCCAAAAGGCATCACTAACCACTCATACAACCCTTCATTTGTCTTGAATGCTATCTTCCACTCATCTCCTTCTTTGATTTTGATATGATGATATCCACTCCTCAAATCTATCTTTGTAAAGTATTTAGCTCCACTCAAAAAATCCATAATTTCATCCATTTGGGGAAAAGGAAATCTATACTTCACCATGATCTTGTTTATGGCTCTAGAGTCTGTACACATCCTCCATTCTCCATCCTTCTTAGGTGATAACACAATAGGAACTGCACAAGGACTTAATTTTTTCCTGATCAAACCCTTCATCAACAATTCTTGCACTTGTCTATTCAACTCCTCATTCTCTGTCGGTGTCATCCAACGTGTTGCTTTATTAGGAAAACTAGCTCTAGGAATCAGATCCATGCAATGACTAATACTCCTCACAGGTGACAATCCATCAGGTACGTTATCTAAAATGATATCTTCATACTCTGTCAACAACTCTTTTACCTCATCCGGTTGTTCTTCTACATGCTTCAAGTTTCCAGCCTTCTTAGGGACCAAGGCATAACACATGTTCTCATGTCTCAATCCTTCCAAAAATCTCTTTCCATCAACTTTAGGAAAATCCTCCAATGGCAACAAATTCTACTTCATCCCATTAGCAACAATGGTGTATGTGTTCTTTCCATCATGAATAGCCTATCTATCAAATTTCCAAGGTCTTCCCAAAAAAACATGGCATACATCCATATGCATGATATCACACAAAACTTCATCATGATAATTTCGTATCTTCAATTTTACTAAACATTGTTCACTTACCAGTATCTTATTCTCATCTTGAATCCAATCTATCTGATAGGGCTTCGGGTGTTTCGATCTTTCCAATTTCAATTTAGTCACCATTTCTTTAGCAACCAAGTTCTAAGAGCTTCCACTATCAACAATCACCTTGCAACATTTACTAGCTACCTTGCATCTAGTTTGGAACAAATTCTTTCTCTGCAATGACTCCTTCTCCAACTCACTTTGACACAATACTCTTCTATTCACCAACACTTCTCCTTCTTCCGGGTGTTTAGATGATCCAACATGATCCTCCTCAACAAAGGCTATTCTTCTATTGTTCTCTGTCTTCCTGCTTGTCTCTCCTTGATTACATTCAAATGCTCTATGTCCTTCTCCACCACACTTATAACAAGTTCCCTTGAATTTTCTTTTCTCCTATCCTCTATCATCTCTTATATAACCTTCATTCTGATAGCCACCATATCCTCCTCTTCAGTAAGAGTTTCCATCATCTCTACAGTATGAATTCTCATTCTTACTGACTTCCTTATCTTTGTTTTGATCTAGAAAAGATCCTCTTCCTCCGCCAATAAAAGTTATTCCTCTTTGAAATATTTCACCTCTTCCCCTTTGTCTCTACTTATATCTTTTATTCAGCTTCTCTTCTGCTTTTAGGGCACATTGATATGCCTCTTCCAAAATCAACAACTTGATCAAACTTATCTCATCCTATATAGACGACCTCAAACCATTCACATATCTGGCTACTTGCTCAATCTCATCCTTTGAATGTCCAGATATGATATTCAACTTGTAGAACTCCTTAGTATACTCTATCACACTTGATTCCTTCTACTTCAAATTTTGCAACTTCTTGAAAAAATTAATCTAGTAGTTTGTAGGCATAAAATTTGTCTTCAACTTGTTCACCATCTGATCCCATGATCTAATCTTCTCCTTTCCTCTTCTTTGTCTATTTGTCTGAAAATGTTCCCACCAAAGGGATGCATGTCCTCTCAACTTTGTACAAGCAAACTTCACCTTCTTGTCTTTAGTGGTACCTTCAAAATCAAAATACTTTTCCATCTTTTTTATCCAATCAAGCAATACATCCGAATCCAAATTACCATTATAATCCAATGGATTGAAATGTGGTTTGGTATTTGCTCTAGTTAGGGCTCTTATGAACCTCTCTTCTCCCTTATCAAGGCCAGGTTGATCTTCTCTTCCCCTTTCTTCCTGTACTTATACCTCTTCATCACTCACATCATCAATTGGTTGACCTCTCTTATGGGCCGTTTCAACTATATCTAATTTGGTAGCAATTCCTCTCAACATATCCATCATAGCTGGGTCTACATTTCCACGTGCTCCATTTCCTCTACCATTTCTTCTTCCCGCCATCTTTACACAAGTCCTTTGTAGCTGTAGGTCATATCCTCAATCTGCCACCCCTAAAAAAATCTTCAATAAGAATCTGCAAAATCTGGTGATCTCTCAAGGAATGAACCCCACTTTGATACCAATTTGGCTCAGTCACAGTAGGAGGGTCCTCAAAGGAGAACAATCCAAACCATGCAGCAAGAGACACACAATAGAAGAAACACAAAATATGGAGGAAAATGCAGATTCAAACATTCTCATTAACATAAATCTCAGTTACAATCGACTAACAACATCTGGGCTTGCAGATTCGGCTCACAAGCCTAATAAAACATGTTCAGAAATACAACATTCCAATATGCTCCTATATGCGAGTGAAAATCTTACATATCAAATATATATTAATCTACTTAATCAACTTCTCCCTTCTAATGATCTATTACAAGCTTTATATCATATCCCCAGATCTAGAATCTTTTGCGTCAGCCAAATATCATCACAATCTCCAATGAAAGAAAATGTAATGTGTGCATGAAACAGGCCAGCCTCAAATTTGAATTTCTTCTCAACGGGTGCATATGATGAAGTGTGGAACTATAATCAAGGTTGGGGAAACTCCATAGAACAATTCGAATCACACCATTAAGATCCGTAAGTTATGGGAAAGATCCACAAGCGATCAAACTAGCCAAAAATTTTGAAATTATTCTAGTGCCAGTTCCAGAAACAATCACTAAATCCGAAAGTGATAACTTACTGGAAAAAGATCCAATTGTGCTCAAATCTTGGAATAAGGAAAATGAAGATGTCCACGAGGTAAACATAGATCCATAGGGTCTAGTCAGCAAATATGATGAATCCACCAACATGAATTGAGCAAGAACAGAACAAAAACAAAAAATGAAAGAAAATATTTTTGGTTGATGCAAGATTGCCAAGAACCAAGGATGCTCCTACATCAATCTTTGGGGGCTAGAAGGGTTAATGAAAAGAGGGGTTTTGGAAACATTAGACACCTCATCATGAACAAGGGAGTGCATGGGAGAGTTTCTAGGGGTAGGTTTCCAGGACTCATCATTTGAGTTAGTCAAATTATCAAAGCCAAAGGTAGAAATAAGGGCGGGTTCGAGAAAGAAACACACTTGTTTGCATTAGGGGGTTTCCTCATTGAAAAGGGTTTTACCTCGAGCCCTAGTGATTCTATGAGTGGTGGGCGGGGTTTCTTCTAGAGCACAAGTGGAAATGGGCCCCTCAAGGGGGTCATTAGGATTGCAAATGATAAGAGTGTTCCTCTTGACAGTGGTCGGGGAGGGAAAAAGAGTGGTCTGATGATGATGGAAAAGGTATGAAATTAAACCTTGGTGAATGGGGAGATTTTTACTTTTACCCTAGACATTCTTTGCCATAACCCAATTTTATTGCATATTTATTATAATATGGTAAATTGAATTATTGAAGAAATTCAATATATATTAAATGGAAAATTTGAAATTCTTGAAAATAGATTGAAAGAAGTTGATTGATGTTGACTATGTGATCTTTTGAAATTATCTTATATGTTATCAAGAATTGAACGTTACTAATAAATTTTGCAAGTGCAAATACGTGCGACTTTAGGGTGACAAGTTGAAGGATGAGAGCACGATTGTAGTAGGTTTGTTTAGCCAGATCAAAAGGTAAGCTAGATGGAATCTGGGGGCACACACCACAATTGGCATGATATATTCATTTGAAAATTCATATAAGAATGACTTGATGATTGAAAAGATGCATTGTGAAACAAAATTTCAAGGAAACTTATATTTGAAAAAAAAATCTTGAGCTTGTGTTTTGAATTTAGAGGAAAAAAAAAGTGCAATTTGGTATGTGAACAAATGTGTAAATCTCAAAGTATGCATTTTTGTATCATTGTTGAAATACAAATGAGAGATACTTTTTATATAAATGAAAGATATGCACATGAAAACAATTATATGTGAAAACAAATATATGTATGTATATATATAAGCACACATGAATATATATATATATACACACACATATATGTATATACATATATATATGTACATATACATAAATACATACATACATACATCTAAATATATATATATATATATATGTATGTATATATATATTCTTATATATATATAGTGAGTTTGAAAACCGATAATTATCATTATCAAATAGATGAAATTTAAATCGATATTATGAGGAAATTTCACTATGAACATGGTTTGTCATTGATAGAATGGCAAGAATTCAAATTTAGAATGGGTTGGCATTATCATTAATGCCCATTATTATTTTGAAACAACCTCTTCGTGGAGGCATGGTAAAAAAAAAAAAAAGATGCTATTTTGAAGAGATCGATTGGAATGACAGAAGACTAGAGTGGAACACAACTTTTTGGGAAAAAGTCAAAGGGGAATTCCTAGTTTCAAGAGGTAATCAGTGATTTTTCCTTTAGTAATGTTGCTTTTCATTGATTTTATAGTTTCATCTTTATTGAACCACTCATGAACCAATTGTTGCATTGTTAATTTTATTGTTTGAAATTAACTAGACCATCAAACTCTTTTGCAAACTTTATGAGTAAACTTGGAATACTATGGCTTTGTTGCTATTTTCTCTTCACTCGAATTTTTTTGGGCTTGTAAAGCCCATGACTTGGAAGAGCCATCAATATGTATTAGCTTGTAAGGCTCAATACCGCCGATCATGTATTTGGCTACATGTATGTTTTTAATTGATAAGCCCATTATAGGCTATCAGGGAAACATAATAGAAATATAAATGGTGTGAGGTAAACTATGTATTGTCACCACCCTTTAAGGGTAGGCTGTAGCCAACATTGAAAGATTTTAATGTCATATGTTTTATTCGTTTATTATTCGATTCTCCGATGGATGCCCAATTTGGCCAATGCCATCACCCTCTCAAACTAGCATCGAAGGGTAATTTGTTTATGCCTTTGTTTTTCCATGTCGCCAAAGGCGACGGTTGTCTCATATCATCCATGCTCTATGTATGAGCTTTGTTACTTTGTAGATATATGATACCCTGCTATTTCACCAAGGCCATTCATAATAAAGGTCGAATGATGGAAAATCATTCTTTAATTTCATTGCATGTGTAGTATAGTGAACCATTGTTCCATAGGAATGACAACCATGTCATCCATGGAAGTGATTACTCCCAAGCTGAGGGTGGGTGCTATGGTTTCATGCTCGACCACCCTGTTCTTTTAGAACTAGTCAATGACTGTGGTTCAATTTAGAATGGTAGATGTATATTATATGTCAACTTTGAACCAAGGTTCCAAACTGAATCAGGGTAAGACTAATATCATGTATTCGATCATCTTATCATTGTTGAATAACGGTTAGTATGTCATCCAATAATTTTAAATTCATTCCAAAATTGATATTATCTTCATTTTATTTTTCTTACAAGAAATTATGTATACAAATGTTAGAATAATTAAGCTTGAAAATGAGGCAATGGAACTTGAGGCTGCAACCATTAACTGTTGGAAACAACATTATTTTGTCATAACCTGTAACTGTTTAGCTTGAAACAACATTATATTGATGTAAACAATGAATGTTCTATTGGAAACAACATTGTTTGTCATAAACTATAACTGTTTAGCCTGAAATAGCATTGTATTATTGTTAACAATGAATGTTCTGTTGCAAATGACATTGATTTGTTGTAAAAGAATAGGTGTAGCTGAAAAAAGTCTTGTTCACTAAACTATTTAGTTGGAAACAATCTTGTTCATTAAACTACTTATCTGGAAAAACATTGATTAGTTGTAAACTATGAACGTTCTACATGGAATAACTTGTTTTCTAACTGTTTAGTAGGAAATAAAACTTGTTTTGTTAAAAAAAATGAATGCTCATATGTAAACAACAATGTTAGAGTAACACATTTTTTGTGAGAATGTAAAAGAAGCAACGGTATGTGCGAAATAGTTAATATAAACTTATTCTAGATTCTTAAGTTTATGAAAGAAACTTCAAATAGAATATTATAAAATGATTGCAATATGATTTAATGGTTTATATTAGAATGTATACACAAACCAATAACTTAAGTAGGAACATATATGTGTATGCACATAGACTTCCTCTATGTACATACACATACTTGTGATATACCTTCTTTTGTTCTTTTTACTTAATTCATTTTTAAATGGATAGTACTTATGTTGAAAGTGAACATGGGTTATGTGAATGATATGACTAAATATTGTATTGTTCTATTTGAAGCATGTATATGAATTTTGTTTAGAGAGGAAATTAGTAATTTGATTCTTCTTTTCTTAGACATATGTGAGAAGAATATTATTTTACTTGAATATAATAGTGATACCTAAGTAGACTAGAGCACCTCAAGGTAGATGCTGCTAGAGGGTAGATAGTTGTTATGAAATGATGTATTGTAGAAAGTTACCATCTAGGACAAGTGTCAGAATGGAGTTTAGAGAGTATAGGTTTACTTTACCAGAACCTATTGTTTGTTGTTGTTGCAACACATTTATTATGCTTCTCCAACCAATATAATTCATTTTGTATGCATGAACTCTATGATATCACTCTTTGCCATTCCTAGCATAGATCTTGCATTTTATTTTGTATCTGGTAGATAGAAATTTCATGTTGATGTATGGGCACACACTGAATTCCACCTTGTAGATTGTTCTCTTGCTAAAATTTTCATGCAATATCGGGTATTCTTCAAGTTGGAAGAATTTTGGGGAAGCGTAAGCTTCATGGTTGGGCGGTAAAGTGCTTCAACCATGTTCTTGTCCACTAGTGGAGATGAGCGTCAAGAGGAACCTTAGATGTACACAAGACTTTTTGGTCTGTGATGTAATCGTGATGTAATACTTGATGTAAAGTTGTACAACATAATGACTATGTGGCCTTATGAGCCAAGTCAAACATGATATTGTTATTTTACTTTTGAATTGAATATACAAATCTTGACTCATTTTATATAAACATGTGTTGCTATGATTGACTATAGCTACTAGTTATATCTTTTTAATTTAGAATATATTCATGTGTGATTTACAATAATATTAAGTAATAATTTAGGATGGGTTATTACATTCTTAGTGGATTTTTTTGAGAGAAGAAAATACCTAGAAAGAAAAGTTCAACTTGAAATTATAACCTTATTTGTTTAACATGGGAAAGAGATGGGCATGAAAATGATGAAAATGGGCCTCTAGCATGACATACCTCATAAGCACCTCCGCAATTTTACTCCACACCCTGGGGAGGTTGACCCTGTTGAAACCATTTTGTAGCCTGCTAACCTTTTCACCTTCCTTTAGGAACCTCTCCATGTCTTTCTGGTAGTGCCCCTTAGAATTTCGAGGGATGTGAGCATCGCCCAATGAAATCCCCATTACCTCAACAATGAAATCAATGTTCACAAGGAAAGAACACCCACCAGGAGTGGTGATGCCTCCATTCTAGGAAGTAGTGAACTCAATAGACAAATTAGGGTCATGCCCCTTCATTCCATCCACATATGAGGCTAATTTACCTCATTGGAGAATATCCCAAATACCCTATCATTTTTCCGCACCTCACAAGAGGTGGGTTCATCCTATACCAGCTCTGCCCCCATGAAGAAATTCATAAACAAAAAAACAAGAGGAGTTCTATAAAATCGTCGAGAAGAATATCGAAGATAGGAATATAAAGGCTTATGAAATGACTGCCTAGAGAGGATGGTTTGCCATAATTGTAAGCTATGGTAGATTAGAAAGGGAGCTAATAAGAAATCCAAGTCAATCTCATTTCTATATTACTTTGACATCATTATTAACTAAGTTGCACGCATGTCTAAGGATTTGAGAGATATTATCCCAAATAACCAAATTTTGAGTAAAAGCACCAAGGTTATCTAGCACATCCACCACTTTATTTCCATTTATATGCACATGAGTAGATTTTCTATCCCCAAGAGTAATCATGAGATTGTGTGTTGATATATGGGGTCACTAAGGGACTAGTAAGGTTTATCCATCCCTATCAGTATCAAGGTTTAGCCTTCAATGATTTTGATTGTATCATTCATTCGATTCAAATCAATAATCGGGGAGATGATCATGCTCATGCCATAGTCCATGACCAAGATGGAGAGGATGCAGAGGGTGACCCTAAGGATGAGGACAGTGTGAATGAAGCACGTGGTGATGTGGAGGATGAGAAGGTAGACATAATAATTCTATTATTGCATCATTTGGCTATGTGTATATGTTGTGCATTCAATTTATTTTAATACCAAATATAGTAAGCTATTTTATTTTCTGAATTTGTTGTGTAAGTTGTTGTGGAATATAGAGAAAAATAGGAGAATGAGAGACCTATTTATTACTCTATATATGGTACATGTACGAGAAAATTTTGCGATTAGAGAGTGTTCAACGTGTATAGGATGTTGTAACACCACCTTCCTCTTCTCACGCCACAAAAGCATGGATGAAGTGCATCAGGGGGACAATGAAAATGCCCACCTCCTCCCCCTAACAAATTGAAAATATATCTTCAAAAGAAGGAGAATAATATGGAGTACCAACTGAAGCTACGATATAATATACAACAAACATATGTTTTTTTTTTTTTGATCGGTAAAAAGTGTTTATTTTATTAAATTTAAAAGGAGAATACAACAAATATTCATGATTTACACCAGAGAGAAAAAACCCCGAAAGACTCCACACCAGAACAACAGACACCACAGATTAACAAAAACAACCAAAAGACTCTACCCCGAGACTTTTAGCACAACTACAATTTTTCTCCACGACTAGGTCTTCCCTTGGTCTGAGATCGTAGGACCATAGCAAAGCTTTTCCTTTTCAAATTCCTGTCTTTCCTCCCTTTGACGACTTGCCATCCATCCTCCACCTTCACAGCTTCCTTCTGCCATTCCTTTCCCTTTGCTACACAACCGTCCTGCACCATTTCTATCTCCTCCCTCTTCCAATCCTCAGCTGCTATAGAAAGCATCCATGTTTCATCCTCCATTGATTGCTCATTCTGCCTTCCCTCCCCCCACAGCTTACCCCATTGTCCTTCAACTTTGCCAGGCCTGATTTCTCCCTACATTCTGGCATTTTGGCTCCCTGTTGAGTTTCCGCTGCTTTCCCTTCAAGACCATTTTCCATAACAGCATCTTGCACTCTAAGAGACTCTGTAGAGCCAGTCTCCCTCAGTGGCTCTAGGTCCCTTCCCTTCTGGTGTAAACCAGGTTTACCCACTACCTCAAACGTATCCTTTGCTTGTTGTTCTAACTTTTCACCCTGATTTTCAACTGCATAATGGCTACGTGAGGCTTCCTGCCACCAAGTAGCTGGTTTAGTCCATCTGGGTTTTGCACATTGTGCAGCAATATGACCAGTATGGAAGCATCTCCTACAGCGAAATGGAACCCCTTCATAGTCCAGAGGTTGTGCCCAGCAACCTTTGGAAGTTTTAATTGAGACCTCTTCAGGAAGATGGTTTGAAACATTCATCTCCACCAAAATTCGGGCATAAGTGGAGTGCAGAAGATTAGAAGATCTTTCATCAACCATTAGAAAATCCCCTAAAGAATTTCCAATGGCTTCTAAGCAAGACTCAAACCACAAATGCAGAGGTAGGTTTAGGAGTCTTACCCACAGAGGGACTTTATCAAAAGTCTTAGAGGCTGGGTTAAAATATGGATGCCAAGGCTTCAAGGATAGAGCATACTTCTCCTCCCAACTCCAAAAGTATTCACACAAAACTTTATTTCTATCACCCACAGACTCAAACACCACAGTGAAAAAACCCTTTGCAGCTGGGTAGATCTAGATGCAGCCTTCTACAATGGGTTCCCAATGCTCAGATATCCATTTGTGCAAATCACAGAGCCGGGGCCAAAAACCTTTGAAACGACCTATTAGCCCCAAATGAGAGAAAACTTCAACATTGTGCATGACCTCTGCCTCAAGCTCTTCCTGCAAAACAAGCGTCGGTTTCTCTACCTTTGCATCAACCTTTGTGTTCCCAGGCGTCTGTAGACAAGACTCCAAGTGATTTTTCACCCCCCCTGCCCGACTTCCTCCTACTAACAGTCTGGAACACGGATCTACAGAACTCTCACCCTGCTCACAACCTAACCCTGTTCGCTGTCCAGTCGAAACAAGCCTTGTGTTCCACCCTTTTCCCTTGCTTCCCTCGCCATCTTTATTTTTTTCGGAGGCTTGAGCAGAGTCCACAACCCCCACGCCAGTCGCTTGTTCTCTACAGCACAGTTTTGGAGACCCGACGTGGAGCCCCTGTGTGCCATTCTCGCCCAGTCGCAGTTTAGGAGGAACCCTAGCCTCCACGCCTCGTAGCATTCGACCATTGAGCTCCATTCAGGGTTCTCTTCCTAAACTAAATTTTTTCCTATTAAGGTTCGGGCCTTAGTTGTTGGCACTACAGGCAATAAGCCCCTACAACAAACATATGTTATTGAAAGGGTATGCAAAGCATAGGTAAGCAAAAATACTGTCAAATTCCTTTGAAATCAGAGGAGGTGAAAGCTGCAATGCGGTTATATAACATTAAGGGGAGGAAGGAGGAAAGAAGGAAAAAATATTGACCTTCTAGGAGAGAAAGAGAATGGGTGGAATGGTAATGTGGAATTGAACTGTTAAATCTGAATTTTGGTCCATTCATTTTTATGTTTTGATCCATATAAGGTTCATGTAATGTTAACGTACATGCCATGATAGAGTGATGGTCAACAAGTGAATGCTTCCCTCGAGTAGGGTACTTTTTATTTGTAAGACGAAGCAGTGCCAATGAAAGGATAAGATGATGTTGTTCCTCCCAACCCTATGTCTAACATTGAGAAGAGGAAGGAGTGTAGATAGTCAAAAATTTTAAGGCTCCTTCACATGGATAAACTATAAGAAACAATGATTTTCAAATCTTTTGTTTAATATTTGTCTTGATTATTTCAATGAATTGGTTGCATGAATTTGAATTTGATATGACGTTTCAATTCTTTCCATTACATGGCAAGGATGAGTAAAAAAGTGGTGGGCATGAGCAGGGTAGTGTCCAATTAGGATAGGAAAATGTGCCTCGAGAGGGAAACAAAGAAGAAAGGGTGCCTCTGAAGGGGAGCAAACAAGTGGTGAGAATAAATATTGAGGTGAGCACTACATTCCTATGAGTTCACCAATCTGAAGTGTGCTATCTCATTTCCTTCTGTACATATATACATTATTGTATTGTTGTTTGAATTTGTAAAGTTTGGTTTTCTTCTTTGTCTTCTCACACCTCTGTCATGTTTTGGATGATAAGAATGTTATTGGATGTGTGTAGCTTGCCAAAAAATTGGGCCTTGACCTTATTAGTGACATAGTTGCAATGCAAGTGGGAGATGGTAATACAGATGGACATGGGGACGAGGAGACACTGGCCTACAAGTGGGAGAGGGTAATAAAGATGGACATGCCGATGGGGGGAGCATTGGACTACAAGTGGGAGAGGGTAATAATGATGGGCATGGTGATGGAGAGAGCACTGGCCCTCCATCTATATTGGTACTGACACAACGTACTTCCATGCTTCTATTCCACTTTCTTTATGAATTCTTAACTATGAGTTGAATTATGATTGTTGTTAATGAAATTTCCATTGTATCCAAATCATGTCAATGAGGAGATGATAGATACCAAGGGCATCTCTTTTAAGGTTGAGGATCACATTGAACTTTACTCAAGGCATAAAATGGTTGGAAAAGGCATTGTAAAAGTTGTGACCAAAGGTGCTTTCTTCCACAACATTCCACTCCCACAAGGTTGTGTTAAATTCCACATTGTTAAGGCCATTGTTCTTACCTATAGACTACCTTATCCTAGTGCTTTTGCATACTCTATGAGAATCTAAGAACGAATTCGTGATATGGAATCTCTCCAAGTTGATACCTCCTATTCTAGAAGTACATATAAACAATTTATTTTCATTTATATCATAGTACCTTATATTTGTTTCCATCCATACATTCATTTTTCAACATAGTCATTTACATTCACAGGTTTCTTATAGGTTGAAGGTGTTCAAAGTGTGAAGGTCAAAGCATAGCCTCCCTGGAAATATGTTGTTACACATACATCTATGAGGATTCATGGAAATGAAATCACCCCTCCCTCAGTGCACAAGAACCCAAAGAGGTGTAAAGAATTTTATGAAGGCCTCTCCTCAATTACACATAATAAGTAGTATAGGAGATGATGAGAGAGGTTGACAATAGTCATTGTGCATTATTTCTTTGATCATTTAAATATTGAACAATTGTGGTGTAGACATACATTATTTTCCTTTGTTTGAATAGTATGTTATAAAATTCATATGATATTTTTCATTCCCATGTAAAATTACATTATAAACAATGTCAAATAATGCCACCTATAGTCTTATTGTCATGGATACTTTCAAATCAATTATGATGTCAAATGTTATTTAAGGATGTTTAATATGAAAAGTAGGTCACTGTAATAAATTTTAAAGCTAACAATATTATAGCCATCTACAAATGCACAATAAAAAATAATCCTAATGAAACTCATATGACTAACTGTAATGAATACCTTATGTTCTATAGACATTAATAATACAATGAAGTTCACCTTCAAAATTTATATCTACTTCTTTATGCCTTCCACAACAATTAGGGTAACATAATGAAAGGCACCTTCAAGATTTTCCACAACTATTTGTTATAGTGAAAAAAAGCATTTCAATTTCCTCATATGATTGATAAAAAATAATGCTCAAAATAATTGTAGGTTGGAAAACACAATGGGTTTTGAGTTATTCAATTTTGCATGTTAAAAGGTAAGTGTTGGAGAGCAAGGGGTAGGTGCAAGTGGGGGATACCTAAAACTAGTTGAATTACTCTAAGGGGTGACCAACCAATTGGGTTGTTATGTGTATAAGATTTTAAAATAGTATGTGGGTTGCAGGTTTCATAACACCTAGTGTGTTTTCCAACCTCCAATTTTACATTGCATTATGAATGTAATCAAAACCTTATGTTATTTACATAGTATGAATGTATTGAAATTTACCTTCAAAATTTATAGCAATTGTTTGTTAGAGGAAAATTGTGTTGCAATTTCTTCATATGATTGCAAAATGAATGGATAATATAATTGGAGGTGGGAAAACACAATGTGGGTTGTCCTTTAATTTATTTTTCTTATTTAATGCTAAAGGGTGGAGTAGTTGTAGGTGGGTGATACGTAAAAAATCCAAATTCAGCTAGGAGTGACAAACCAATTGGGTTTTGACATGTATAGGTATTTAAGACAACATGTGGGTTGCAAGTTTTTCAACACCCAATGTTTTCCAACCTGCGATTTTAGAAAATAGTATGAATGTAATGAAATTTTTTTGTTTTGTACACAGTAAGAATGTAATGAAGTCCACCTTTAATTTTTCAAACAACTCTTAGGTACAGTAAAAATGGCAATTCACTTTCTTCATCTGATTGGAACAAAAAATGCTCACATTATTTGCAGGTTGGAAAACACAATGTCCCTTGTTAGTTATTTCATTTTGCAAGTTCAAAGCTATAGGGTAGAGAGGACAAGAAAGAGTTATAGGTGGGGGATACATAAAACTATCCAAATTCACCTAAGGGGTGACTAACCAATGGGGTTGTTACATGTATAGGGTTTCAAAACAATATGTGGGTTGCATATTTCTTAACACTCAATGTTTTCCAACGTGCAAATTTTGAAAATATTATGAATGTAATGGAAAGCTTACAAATTAAACCAAAAACAAAAAAGAAACTATTTTTGGTTGATTCAATATTTCTCTTACACTGTGGGATTCTGATTCATAATCTTTCTAAAGTGTTGAATATTTATATAAAGTATAGAACACCTTATCATTATTTTTGTACATATTTTCACTTGTATCATTACATGCACTTAACTTTAGAATTGTGAGTCCTTAATCATGTCCAAAAGGTATTGAGCCTTTTTATAGTGATTAAGTTTATAATTTGTGCTTTATTGTATGAAATTTGGTGGCATTGCATTGTCCTTACTTCTTAATATAATGTCAAGCTTATTTGTCTTTACAAAATTATAAAATGTGTATATAAAACATGATTGTACCATAATAACTCTTAAATATTACTACAAATTTTCTCCTTGGGTATAATATTAATTCTTGAGATACATTCAAAGTAATGTTCTACTCATAATCAGTGGGTTAAATATGTTCTAATTTGGCATACATGGTGGATCATTTTTATTCCAAGTGCAATGCCTATTTCATTACGTTATAAAGTCATACCATACCAAGAAAAACAACACATTTTAATAATAAATGAATGTGACATAAGAAAACACCACAAATATCATATGAAACAACTAAGTGTAGTTATTTATCCATCTACAAAAAACTAAAAGTCATATGTAGTATTGAAATAAGATTTCTAGATTAAAACTCTGTGTCAATTTTTAATCATATGTTATATTGTAATAAGAAATTTCATGCTTTTAATCATATGTAGTAGATAACTAATCATTACAAAAAAACCAAAAATTATATTCATTATGATTAACATAGTGTATTATGTATTTACTGTCCATAAAAATTGCAAACAACATTGTAAATATAACACATGGAAGCGAGTGTGAGGTGTTCGCTAATGACAACAAAATGCTATTAAAATTGGATATACTCATATATACAATGTGTGAATAGTTTTCAATTTTTTTTGAATTTTTTTCATAAATATTGGCTATAATAACTAAATAGTTTGTAAACAAAAGAACTTGGTCAACCATTTATGGACAAGTAACATTTCTACATTGTCACTATCAAGAAGATTTTTTTGCACTCTTATTGTCAAGTTAGACTTCACTGCATACAAATTAGGCATCCCATAATATGCATGTAACAAACTTAACAAGGTTATGACATGGTTCACCTTGAATATGATGGTGTAGTTGAATTTAAAGACAACAATCAAATATTCCTCAATTGGACCATTGGGACAACTCATTTGAGATTCCCCCTTAAGGTATCTCGTGAGTTTCATGCTCAACTCATTGGGAAGACTGTGCTTCTTGGTGATTACTATTGGCTTAATTGATACCTTCCAAATGCATCTAGTTAGGTAAAGGTCTTGAAGCTCATGGTAAAGACGAATTGGCCACTCACAAAAATCTTGAATCTCTATTTCTAGATTATGATATTGTTACCCCAATTTTAGTCATTGCCTTAAAAATTGTTACCCTATTCAAATTTCTGGCTGTCATGATTCAGGTGGTATTTCATGAGCTGCTACTAACTTGGGTGGTGATTTGGCTTGTTCACTTGACTTCCCCTTTAACTGCATTTTGTTAATTTGTTCTTCATTTTCTCACAAGTGGTGCTTTATAGCACTGTTATAACTTCCCATACACTCTAAGTCTTTAACTTGGAGGTCGACGGTCCATACTCGAAGTTCGTGAACTGATTGATAAGACCACCAATGATCATACTTTGAAATTTTCAAGTTTTAGTAGGAGTTTAAGTTTTTTTTAAACTACTAGTGGTGTTTTGCCTAGTTTTGTGAACCTTCCATTCTACTACCTGAGAGATTTTTTCAAAAGAAATTAAGGGAATGATAGTGCAGTGTCTGGTTAAGATGAATTCCAATTTCAAACAATAAATCCATTTATGTAGAAATAAATAAAATATATTCCATCAAAGACACAATCATTGAAAGTAAAGATAAGATTATTTAGAAGAAATGTAAACACTAGAATGTCAAAATGTTGTAATCATATATATGTATATATTTTGATGGTATTACAAAATTTGTTGTTCAATTACAAAATTGGAGCATGAAAACAAGTTTCTTTAGACATAGAGAGTAAACATAAGCATTTGGATTCCTTCCACCACTATATGGACACACTCTATCTGGGTAGGTGACAACAGATTTTTGTGTGATTGCAGAAATTGGGCAAACACCCTCATGTCATTCCTCACTAGCCTAGCATGGAGAAGGGTCATGAATTCGTCGATGGTCTCATTCTGAGTTGTAGTTGTGATGCAAATGGCATCAACAACCAGCTCATTCCATGGATAGTTGTTGAGACCAATGATGGCTACATTGATTCTGTGATGGAATTTTGGCCTAACTAGGTGCTCTGCCACTCTCATTCCTCAATCTCGATGACCATAGGTACAAATAATAGTATACACAAAATGCTCCAAAAGCATAGTGTTGTGCACATGCACTTGGTTCAAGAATGTTTTTCCTAGTATACTATGCAATATCTCCTCTTCAATCTCACTCTAGACGATGAAGACTTCTCTTGGTTGGTCAGATAATCACCTAAATAGAGGACTGCACTCAATCTCCTCAAGGATGATGAAGTCATTCATGGACACTTCGTCACTTTGAGCACTTGCCATGTTGGATACTCTAGGTTGATGAAATGTGGTAGTTCCTATTGAATTTATAGAAGATTGGCAAGACATTTGAGCTAAGGAGTTGATGGATGATAGGATGGTGATACTACTGAAATTAATTACTAATGCAAACAAGATTTAATTAATATTCCCTATCAATCTTCTAGCTTGACAGTTTGCATGTACGACTCCATTTGTACTCCTAAGGTGGCTATTTAATGTATGATATGTGAGGCATGAAAATCACACAATATTTGATAGCCACAAGGAAAGAATTAAAAACAAGAAATGTTTCGGTTATCGCCTATGTCATATCATTGGTGATGTGATCATTCTAGTCATTCATTACTTCTTGATTATTGGTTTTCAATATGGGTAGTTAAATGGCAAGAAAGAATTTCTACGTTTAGAAACTGATTAGTAACTATCCAAGAAAGAGAAAGGACCCCATATATCTAGGCGTATAATGATGCAATGAGGGTCTGATTCTTGAAGAGTACACCGTGTTGTAATTAAGGTAGGTACATTTATTTTTGTTGAATTCATGTTGTAATAACTCATAATTTTTGAGTTGTGAGTCTTGAATGTCATGTTGATCATACTGATTTGTGTGTCATGTGCATAATTGCGGTGTATTTTTTTGTGAAATATCCTCTCTACTATATTCATTCATTTATTGCAATGATGAAGTTTTCCCTTTCCATTATTTTGGTCATTCATCATTTCAGTCTCTATGCTAATCAATTAATGACCTTATTAAAGCTCTTTCACATTAGTATCATTCTTATGAGCTGATGCTTGTTTCCTTTATTGCTTTTTGGTTAAAAGCATATCGATTATCAAACAAATTGTAAGAGGGAGTTATACCTCTAAAATTTAGAGGAAAGTCACAAATGCAATTGTGACATTTATGGAGCTATTAGCGGATTGGATCTAATACTTTATGAGCTATAAAATTGGTGGTTTATGATATATTTCTAAAATTCCAATCCATTTTCTAACAAATTTTTGGAAACTTCACTAGGGACAAAAAAATTGTAATCTTTGATAAGTTGTCATCATGTCATGCAACAAGATGGTACTTCCCCATAATGACATGTTTCCTGTACTTCAACTTGACTTAGATTGGATGGAATAAGAGGAAGAAGACATCATATCACAATTAAATACACTTACTTGGAGGTACATAAGGAGTGTCGTAGATTGTATGAGAGCCAATCTTGTCTTGGAAGAAGAAGAAGAACAGGCCCAACATCCACCCAGACTGGTTGTTAAACATCCTCCTAGGTTGGTTTTCCAATATTACTATAATCCTCCTTTTCATCCCAACCAATGCCTATATCAACATCCTAATCAACCTCTGAATCAACACCCTAATCAGTATCAAAATTCCCCTCCAATTCAAGCACCACCTAGTCATTAACCTAGGGGTATCCCCTTTACTCCATTGGGAGTTGGCAACTTTGAAAACCTATGGCTTCATTTCCCTAAGGTAATCATATTGTACCTTTCACCCTATCACAATACAATGAATTTCCATGTGGATCTAGGAAAATATTCCCTAAATTCTCTGGTTACGACACACAATATCTAGAGGAACACATTCTGGCCATGACTACGATAAGCGATATTCTAGGAGTTCAGGAAGAAGACGTTTTCATCCGACTATTCATTGATAGCTTATTTGAAAAAGAAACCAAGTGGTTTAGGGGACTAGAGAAAGGTTGTGTTTATGGTTGGAGCATCCTGCATGAAATTTTTTTGCAACGCTTCAAAGGCTCTGTTGATGTTGCTGCTTTCTTGTGAAAATTATTTCAGATTATGAAAGGAGGAAAAAAACTTATTAGAGATTTTGTTTATTGCTTTAACCAATCTCTTCAATGAATTCTCATACCAGAACAACCAAGCAAGGAAATTTAGTTTTATGTGCACTTGATCTTGATGTTCAACTTATTCTGAAAAGAGATAAAATCAATGGAGTTGAACAGGCTCATCTTGAAGCAGTAAGTATTAAAAATGACTTAATAGCTATGGGGAAATTAAAGTTGGATGATGCCTTTGAGTCTACTATTACCTATACATCACCTATGGGCCATTTCTTTGCATCGCTGGATGTTGTAAAATAACCATGTCCTATTGCTAAAGATATGAATTTAACAATATTGGATGACATACAACCACTACATGAAAGAGAAAAAGATGAAAGGAAGGAAAACCAATGCTAGTATGCATAGCCATATAGTTTAAACTTGATTGAAATAAGAGATGATCTCTAATCATCAAGTGAAGATGATGATTGGTCACCATGAGAAAGGTGTGCTCCCACATCTAGGTTTACTGATTCTTCTACCCCATGGATATCCCACCTCCCTACACCTCCACTGAATAAGTTCAAGTGTCAAATTCTCGTTCGTTCTAGAATATGAAGTTTTTAGTTTTGAAAATTTTGAAAATGCATGTGCAATAAAAAAAGAGAATGAAGATCATCCAGAGGACAACATAATAGGTGGAGTGAAATGGTTGACTCATTCCAATCCTCTCTTCATTTTTGATGAATTTTGTGAGATTCATGATAATCTATTGTTTGAAGATTTATACCCCAATTTGCAAGATTTTCCAACAAAGGAGGAGAATCATTTTTTGACTGATAATGAAGGGGAAGATTCTGTGGTGGAGAAGGATTTAAATGCTATTGAGTCACTGTGTATCCATGGCAATGAGGTGGTTGCTTGCAAGAGAGGAACTAGCGGTGTTGTAGAGTGGGTGAAATATTTGAATTTGTTACATGCGCGAGACTTTGATTAGATGATTAAGCCTTGAAAAAGAATCAGAAATAGTTTTAATGTTTTGGCATGGGATTATGTGCACTAAGAGGAGGTCTATGATGAAAAATGACTATTTGGGGGTACTAAAGGTGCTGAATTCTCCTTCTACAATGCTCATGTTTAGGTGATTCTGATTTCTGCCCTACTTCAGAAGCTACATGCAATGACAGGCCTTTTCAAGCTAGGGTCAGTCTTTTCTAAACCTATTAATGGTTTTGTGTGAGCACTCTCTTTTCCTCTCTTTTCCCGATAGGTCTATCCTACCTTGTAAATAGTTGCTTTTGGCATGTCTTTGTTTTGTTGTGCTTGTTTTTTTTTTGGCTTGGTCTGTGTTCCTCCCCTTTATTCAATTCTATGCCCAATAGATATAGGACTAGTCATGACTTTTATGGGGCCCTTTCTGCATCCCTTTTGGTCCTTCTCCCCAATCAAAGCCAATGTTACCCCAATTTTAATCATTTCCTTAAAAATTGTTACCCTATTCAAAATTTTGGCTAAGTCATGAGTCGGGTTATATTGCATGAGTTGTTGCTAACTTGGGAAGTGATTTGACTTGTTTACTTAATTTCCCCTTTAACTGCCTTTCGTTAATTTGTTCTTTGTTTTCTCATGGGTGGTGTTTTATAACATTGTTATAACTTCCCATACACTTTATTCCTTTAACTTGTTGGTCATCGATTCGTACCCAAAGTTTGTGAACTGACTAAAAAGACCACCAACAATCATACTTCGAAGTTTTCAAGTTTTAGTGGGAGTTTAAGTTTTTTTAAAACTACAGGTGGTATTTTTCCTAGTTTTGTGAACCTTTCATTCTACCGCTTGAGAGCTTTTTTCAAAATAAATTAAGGGAATGATAGTGTAGTGTCTGGTTAAGATGCATTCTAGTTTCAAACAATAAATCCATTTATGCGTAAATAAAAAAAAAGATTCCAATAAAGACACAATCACTAAAAGTAAAGATAATATTATTAAGAAGAAATGTAAACACTAGAATTCCAAATTGTTGTAATTATATATATATATATATATTATTCTTGAATACAACTATGCTAGATTCATGGGATAACCCCTACGAAACTTATCCATTTTGTAGTTTCATGTACTTCAAGCATGCAAAATGAGGAAAATTTCAAATCACCTCGATGCGTAGTCCCAAACCTCAAACAGTCTGTTTGAGTATTTCCCCCCATTCTTCTTTCAAATAGCTTTGAAACGAGGATTTTTGTTAATTCCCATTGTTTAGGAGTTAGTCAAATTTTCACTCATGTTGGAGTGCTAATTTTCAACGCTCCTACATGAGCCTTGTGAAAAATAAACTCCAAGTGTTGCAGTGGTGATTTTCACTAGTCCTACACTTTTCTTCCTCCTTAACACATGTAGGAGTGCTGATTTTCATCGCTTTGACATGTGTTTCTCTTGTCAACTTTTCTTCATGTTCAGGCACTAATTTTTGCTACTCTTGCATTTTTCATTGTTTTGAAAATGTAGGAGTGGTGTTTTTCATCACTCCTACATTTTCCCTCCCACTTCGTATGCCCTCCATAAATGCAAAACATGTTTACTTAAAACTCTTTTAATCTTTTATTTAAGTTTTCTAATCTCCATTCCCTATCGTTTCAACTTGTTTTCCTCTCTCTCCCGTGCTAGTAATTGAGAAAAGACTCAAGTGGAATTACGTTTGAGGATTTTTTGAGCATCAAAGGTTGGGTTTTTCCATTTTCACATTTTTCCAGGTACGTTTTTTTGTTCTTCTTTGTCATTGTTTTTCTCTCTCTTTACTTTCAAATCTTCGTTTGTTTTACAAACCCTACTCAATGCGTTTTTCCTCTGTTAGGTTTTTGAATTCTTTATTTTTTTTCTCCTTCTAAGTATTCCTTTTTTGACTCTATTTCCCTCTCATTTTTGAGGGTTTTTTTTCCTTGGTCTTTCTGACTAAATATGCACATTGTTTTGAAATGTTTTTCCATAGATTTTTCACCAAGTCATAGTTATTCGAGCACGATTTTTCGCTGCTCAAACAAAATTTAGATTCTTCCCCCACTTGTCAAAGTAGTTAAAAAGTATGCTCTTACATTCTCAAAAGTTCTTCCAAATATCTAAGATGTAGGAGCGGTGATTTTCACTGATCCTACATGAAGTGGTTTTTCCTCCAAATTCTAAAGCGGTGAAAAATCCCACTCGACCACTTATGCTCTACAAGGGACATTCTCGAGCACTAATTTTTAGTGCTCGAGCATGAGCTAGACCTTCTCTACAAATGCAATAGCACTCCAAAATGTAAACTTCCCAATTGCTGAAGGCATGTAGGAGTGCTATTTTTTAGTGCTACTACATGCAAATCTACTCCACAAGATGTAGTAGCGTTGATTTTCAACACTCCTAAACAAAAGGAAAATTTGCATCTAAACGCACACAAAATCATTTTGTTTGTTATTTGAACTTCATTTCAACACCAATGATCTATTTTCCATGCTCCATAGCTCATTTGCACTTGATTCAAATTGATCACTTGCTTCATGCTTTCCAACAATGCATTTTTATCCTAACATCTACTAATCCATCATTCTTGCAGTTCCTCCCAAGCTCTCATCAGGAGACCCCTGAAGATGACATTCCTTGATCTTTGGTACTTTTAGATGATAACAAAAGAGCCTCCATCATCTTCAAAGAAGGAAGGAAACATGAAATACAAATATCAGGGTGTCTTTTCGCCTACTATGGTAATCTCAAAGGTGGATGAAATCAAAGACACCGAAATTGGTCATCAAGACATAGAAGATTTTGTAAAAGGAACTGAGAAGAAGCCATTAGAAGAAGATTTGAGATCTATTGTTCATAACAAATTGCACTTAGTTTCTACATTCCCAATAGTTTCTCATAGCAGAGAGTTTGTTCTCCATGTTGCATCTCATTACATCCGAGAAGACATAAGTGTGAGAGATTCCTTAGGTTAATTCATGATGAGATTAGATCCTGAATTATTTGATATTGTTTTACGTGTTCAACACATGGAACAATATACAAAAATATCAATTCAACAAGCACATGAGTCTATGATAGGGATCC
>VDFB02379711.1:105874803-105913242 GCA_007258455.2 Sequoia sempervirens
TTCTGGCCTTTTCTTTTTGGGGTTTTTGTCTTACTTAGGCACATGCTTAATTGTTTATTTTGAATGCCTAAGTGTTTCCAAGTTATTCATTGAAAATCTTAAGTTCTGGATGAATTTTGAGCTTTTTCCCTGATTCAGGATTTTTCGCCCTGGTCAGATTTTCCCGGATCCTGCTTGGTCTCCGGCTAGACACTTGTTGCTCGGGAAATTTTGGTCTTCACAGATTTCCACGTGGTCTGGATTTTCCCAGATTCTACCCTATCGTCAGATTCCCGATTTCCTTCTCTGGCTATCTTATTGATTGCATTAATGGCTCTATGCATGCTCTAAGAAATGTATTTAACTTGATTTTGAGATCTTTTGTGCCATTATGTTCACTATTTTCTAGATCGTTTGAGCTGAGAAGTGCTTTCTTGTGAGTATTCAGTTGGGATTTTGGGACTTTCGGCTTTGACTTGATTGATTTGGGGGTGATTTCTAGTGCTTTATCACCTGTTTTTGTTGTGGCCACCCTTGAGCTTCGCGTTTACTACTTATGGGACCAATTCCTACTTTATAATGGTATGTGTCTGATTGCTCTGCTTTGAATTGAATTATGAATGGCACATTGGTATTTGAATTCCTGCATATGTGTTTATTTCGTGTTATGGATTGTCCGGTATTGCATCCTTTGTCATCTCCTAGGTGAGTTTTGAGTTCATGTGTCCATCTGCATTTTAATGAAGCCCACCTGAGAGTAATTACTAAACCCTAGTGATGACTCAATAGTGAAAAAACTAAATTCTAAGCTTGCCTATGTGCTAATGGTGGATGAATGGGGTTCAGACCTAGGGCAGTGCCATATCAGGAGATTTCATCTTAGGATTGACCTAGAATGTAAGGAAAATTCATGAGAGGTCCATCCCCGACTTGCCCTAAGTTAAACTTTTTGAAATCCTTAGTTGGTTCAGTGTCTGGATGAAATTAGGACTCTCCGTCCCTTCTGGATTCCCTTCGCTGTGACCATTTGAGATCACTGAGATATCATATCGACTACCTTGAGGTTCATCGAAGTGGTCTTCCTAGGTTCATGTTGGATTGTCATGACATTATCATTTTTACACTGATGATATCCTCTATGCATATCAGTCGGCGAGACCTTTACTTTCGCCGAGACCTCACCCCGCGAGGAGATGTCTCTTCGACATGCTTGCTCATACTCACTTTCGGCAAGACAAGTCCCTTTTGCCAAGAGGTCATAGCGGGATTCAGTAGCTTTACCGATAGCCATCTTTTCACCAAGACACCCTACCTTTCGTTGAGACCTCCCACCGAGCACTTTTCGCTCTCCCTGAAGCCCTTTGTGAGTTTGTATTTAGTCGCTAGGACACCGTAGTTCTCATACCAAAAATATTTCTGTCAACAAGACAAACCTCGTCACCAAGAGCTCATAGCGGGTTCCTTTCATCTTGCCAATCTTCTGTTCTATCATTGGGACTTTCACTTTCGGCGAGACCTTTCGCTGAACATATCCTACTCTTGTCGAGTGCTCTTCTGAGTCAGGGAGACATTCATGCTTCTTTGAGACCTTACCGTGAGCTCCCTACTCTTGCTGAAATCTTCACTTTCAGCGAGACTCCTAAGGATCGCTAGGACTTCATAGCGAAACCTTTTCTCTTAGCGAGCCCTGATCTTTTGCAGGGGTGACTTCATAATGTCGGCAAGAGGTTATGTCGATGGAACTCTTCATCGGTGAAACATAACACAGTTGTTGGGACCTCATATCAAAACTTGAGTCTGACCGAAGTGATTGTTTAAACTCTGATGGTTGGTGAGACAAGATGAATTCACCAAGACCTTACCCTGACCACCCTTGGCTCATACCGATATGTTTGTTGTGTCCCTTTTCGCCAAGACATTACATCAAAACAATTGACTCATGGTGAAACCTATTCTGGTTGCTTCCTTCGGCATGACTCCCGGAAGTCGCTGAGACTTCTCAGCGAGCTCATAGCTCTTGCCGAAACCTTCATTCCAGGAATCTCCATTGGTTCGGGATTGTGCCTAAACTGCAGATTTTCGTCGAGTCCGGATTTCTTCAAAATCCATCGTTTCCCTGATTTTTCGAAGACTCCCATCTGATTCATTTTTCGCGGAAATTTTTCCCTCACGAATTTCCCCAAAATTTGGTGAAATGTAAAGGAACATGAAATAATTGAATCCGTTTATAATTGGTGATGCATTTGATAATTATTTCATGTCATATTTGAATCTCTCAGGTGATTTATTGATTAAAAATGATCATGTTTGATGATTAAGTAGGTGTTTCTTGGGTTTTTCACTGGAATCTGATCGGTATGGAATTTCCCAAAATTCCTTTCTGGCTCAGATTCCACGGATGGTCTTGAAACCCAAAATTTGTTGTGGCGATTTTATATGAATTTTAATGACACCTTGACTATGGGAGATGTGTTCTAGAGGTGTTTTGATGGATTAACCTTGCTTTCCTATGGTTTTCATTATGTTTTCATGTTGAATGCAAGCTGAATCAAGCAAAATGGTAGCTGGCTCGTCATTGTCTGATGCAGAGAGGATCAAGTTGGACATCAAGAGCAAGGTTCTTGAGAGATAGATCACTTTTTTCTGGTTAGGAGTCACTGATACCAACGTTGGCCTTTGGGACTATGAGGAGTTTAAAGCGAGAATGACGTCTGAGGATCTTCCTTTGGTGGCCAGGAGAATGAAAGAGTCAGGTTTGTCACATGTTGTCTTCCCTTCTATAGTGCAATGCTACGAGCTGGTCCTTGAGTGCGCTAGGCATTATGATCAGGATACACAGAGGATCATTAGGCCTCAAGGGAGGGTTGTTTCCAATCTCAACCCAGTCTCCATTTCGCAAACCTTCAACATGCCAGACCGGTCTTATGTGGTGGGATTCACCATTGAGGCATCTCAGGAGTTCTATGATGACCAAACTGTGAAGTCATAGTAGCTAATCAACTCCTGGCTGGAGAAGCCCAAGTCCCACTACTCCAAATTGCCTAAGCAGCTGTACAGAGGAAAATTCAAGAAGGAGTACTATGATGCCATCACCTTCCTTAGCAAGGTGCTTGGATTGAAGAGTGCTTGTACATCTGAGAATTGGATGTGTCATGCGATTGTGAGGATGGAACAAAAAATATCAAATACCATTGGGCAGGGGTCATCAGCCAAGTGATTCATAAGCAATTGTCCAATGTGTTGCAGACAAAGACCTTCACAATGACCTCATATCTGGTCTATGTGCTGGCTAGATTCCATCCCTACAGGGGATTAGATACAAAGGGAATTTTTGGACAAGATATCATTTATGAAGTTTTCCCTCAATTGTATCTGGGAAGCTCGGACTACAGGAGGGCCAATGATGCATTTACCATGCATATTGCCAGAATGCTTCAGGAGGCAGAGCATGTCAGAATTTAAGATCAGGCCAAGGAGCTCATCAAAAAGTATGGAGCATGGTTCATCTAGTTCCTGACTTTCTCCTACATTCAGATTGACGGCTGTCAAAGGGCCCCATACAGGCTTCCAAGGTACCCCACTGATCACATCATATTGTTGGAAGTCGCCAGGCAGATTTGTGACTTCGATGCCATTGTCAAGAAGGACAAACACAAGACAGGATTTGGTGGGGATTTTCCCCTAAGGATTGGCACTAGAGAGGTATGTCCTTCCATTGGTTTTGCCCAAGCTTCAGAAGAAGAATTGAGTGCTCTTAGCTTGTCTCTCCACTCCAAGAGATCCAGGTTTGACATCACAAGGGAAGCTCAAAAGAAGGCCAGTAGAGACTACTGCCATAAGGTTAATTTAGAGGACTACTGGGCCAATTGTGGTGATGAATATGAGGTCAGAAGGAAGAAATTCTCTCGGCTTCCAGTAGATGTTGTCCGATTATATAATGTAATGGCAATGCCTGATCAATTGGAAGGTGATGGGAACTTAATCCAGGATCATGCCTATGAAGCGGTAAGGGACAAACCAATTGGTGATGTGGATTGGTTGGAAGAGGAGAAGACAGAACTGAAACAATTGATGGATCCAGTCCTCAAATTCACTAGAATGTGGCTCAAACACACGGTATGGGAGTTGGAGAACAAGGGAGTAAAATGAACATATGCCCTGATGGGGGACTTGGATTCCCATTCTACTTCTGAAGAATCCACCGAGTAGGATCCCAGAGGTAAAGGTAAACTAGACTCTCCTGTCAAAATTAAATCTAAAGGTGTTCAGGAGGAAGAGGTCCAAGGAGCAGAAAAACAGAGGAGGCCAAAGGCCAAGAAGAGAACAAGGACTAAGAAGTCCGAGTAGAGTCCTGAGGTTGATGCTCCTATGCCGAAGAGGAAAAGAATTGTCAAACTATCAGAGAAGGCTGCCTCCAAGGTTGGGGAAGAAGTTGCCCCACCAGTGATAAATCTTGAAAGCTCAGGGGAGAAGGCCAAAGTGTATGCAAGGAGGTCTAGGACTCCTTCTCCCAGGGACAGTGTGCCTAAGGCTGACCTACCTCTGGTGGCTTCTCATGATGAGTGGCATGATGATGTGCTTCCCACTCATGAAACCCAGAGTGAACCAGGGTGGACAAAGGATGTTGATGATCATCTAGATAATGAGGGTGAGGAATTCCATGAAGGGGAACTCCACAGTGCAGAGGCAGAAATTGAAAGGATAATGCAATCTCCCTTGGTTGCATATGCAGAGTCACCAGTTAGGAATGAGGTAGTTGAATCTCCTCCAAGGGAGGAAGAAATAGGAAAGGTTCCCTCGCATGCGCATGAAGAGGAGCATGTTGAAGAGGAAGAAAGTAAGAAAGATGAGACTCCTGATGAACAGAATTTGAATGAGGAAATAGTAGGAGATCGGCAGGAAGAGGAAGTGGGGTAGAGCAGGGTGCAATTGGAGTCTACTATCCCTAATTGGCTGGAGAAAGAGATAAAGATAAAATAGGTGGTCATAGAGGATAGTCCACCGAACTGGGATGCACTACTAGCCAGGATTGGAAAGGAAAAAGGCAAGAAGAAGCCTAGGGTGATCTCACAAGTTGAGAGAGATGAGGCACATAACAAGGTGGTTCATATTGCTACCCCTGTTCCAGGTAAAAAAAGAGACGATGTGGCTAGAAATGATTATAATATATAGACTTTTAATCCTGGGCCTACATCAGTTGAGCAGGATATTGAAGACTATGAGGTCTCCAGTGCAGTTATGGTGGACAGATTGAGAAGGGAAGTGAAAACCAAGCAGGAACTAAAGAAAGAAAACGAAAATCTCAAGAAGTGCTTGGAGGAATTAATGAAACCACTAATGGCCATTGATCCTTCTTCCTCTACTACCAATCCTCTACCTCAGGAGACCATAACTGAGCTAGAAAAGATGAAAGCTTCCACCCTTGCCACTATGAATTGGCTGAGAGGGGTGCAAGAAAAGGGTGATGAAGCTATTAAGGAAATTCTGTCAATAGGGAAGGATGCTATCATGATGACTGAATGGTTGAAACAGGTGTTAGCACAAGATAAGGAGGATACAGACCTCCTTCTACAGAAAACTAGAGCTCTAATGGAGTACACCCGGGACAGATTGGTGAGCGACGGGATTCTTCCTTCTTCTAGAGCTACCGAACCGTGGGAATGGTTCAAGGCATTGCAAATTAGGAAGAAGGTGCTAAAAAAGATTCACAAACGAGGGAAACAGATCGATGGCACCCTAACTGGGGTTTACGGTGGTTCCATTTCCTTCTTTGAAATCATGACGAGAAGAAGGAAGATTGCGCCCAAGTACCTAAGCCTAGAACAGTTGAGAGAATGGTGGCATGATGTGTATGCACCACTTGATGATGGCTCTATTTCCAAGCATGAACTAGATGATGCGACCACCTACCTCGTAGTTATTGATAAGCATGTGACATATAAGGTAGAATGGGATAGGTCGGTCAAACACTCAAGGGACGAGATTGCGTCCATTGAGAGGCGACTTAGGGTTCTGCCAGTACCACCTGTGGCTGACTTAGATGCAGTGTTCTTGAAGCTACATGAGGAGTCAGATCGGCGTGGGGATGATAGGGAAGAGAGCTAATGATGGGCTACGACATGATTTGTGCTTCCCTATTATCTTCCCGCGCGTCATCCGAGCGGCACAGCGGATATCAGGACGATTTGGACGGGACATGCATTTATTGCCAATTTGACTCATTTCGAAGACTGTCTTGGCCGGGTGGTTGTGCCGAGCTATTACTATGAAACCCTTGCTTGGTCGATAGATTCCTGGGAGATTTCTATATAATGGGCATGTCACCTCTCTTGTAAAGGGTTAGAATAGTTGGAAATAGTTAGAAGGTTAGAATTTGTAACTAGAACATAGAGCAAAGCTAGTTAGAAGTAAAGTAAGTTAGCAAGCAGTTTCCCTCAAGCAAATATTGTAACTGAAAGCTAGAATCGTTGCTACAGTGAACAATTTGAATACAAGAAATGACGTTGTGATTTGGTGCCATACTTGAATTCAATAATGTTTGTGATTCAATACTTGAATGTTGCAGCAATCCTTCAGTCCACACTTTTCACAACCAACTGATTGTTAGTTGCTTTGCAAAGTTAGCCTAGACTTCATATTCCATATGTTTAAGTTTGATTGTAAAGATTTGTTCATTTTTAACTGCAATAGGGTTATTTGAATGAAGGTTTACGATTTGAAAATCCTAACACCTCAGAAGATTGCACTATTTTCTGTGAGATTGTAGATTTATCTTGGTCAAGTAGAAATCAGTTTTGAAGGATTGGTCCATTTTGAGTACTGTTTGCTTTCATTGTTAATCTTAGGAGTAGTATTAGATTTAGAAATCTCTCTGAAACCCTTATTCTTTTCTCATTTCTTTGATTTCTAGGTTAAAACTAGGATTGAAGCATCATCAGATTGTTAGATCTGATAAAATTGATTCAGCATTTGCTCGTAGTAAGGTCCCATTGTGATTACCAGCATTTCCACATTTCGTTACTGAGTTGTTTATGCACTGTCAAGACCTGACATTAGAGACCTTGGGGTTATCTCTTGAGGCTTGCTGATAGAGATTTACCTTTCAAGAGAGATAGGATATTATATTCTATCTGGCTGTTATTGTGTAGAAAACACGATCAACAGGTAGAGGGTAGATGGTTTAAGGGTTAAGGGTTTAGGGTTTTGTATTAAGGGTAGAGGGAAGTGTTGGTTTTGTTTTAGAATGTAACTAGGTTGGTCTTCTAATCTACCTATGGAATTTCCATTCCCAATCAAGGGCAGCTCGAAGGAATTGGACCAATTGACGAGGACTTTAAAAAGGCCTCCTACACTTCGGGCTCTGCAAGACCCGAGAGGGTGATCCCTTAATGTGTTTACAACCTTTGCACCAATATCATAAACAACATTAACATTAACAGATAATCTCATTTAATAGCTCAACATAATAGGATAATATCAAATAGAATTGGTTATTCATCAACATTATCAACTATTTGGGGCATGAGATAACTACAACACAATCCCAAGATAAAATAGGTCATTGATTTGCAATTTTTAGCAATCTCTAGGTAAAGATGAACAAATACTGAATCATAAAACTTATACTAGTGTCATATATCCATTGTGGGAGTAAAATTCATAAGTATTCAAGGGTTTATGACAGATTTAACACATAACATATATAATCCTTGATAACATTGCATTGCAATCTCATCAATATGCATTCTAACCCAATACTGCTTATCAAATCCTTATACAGAACACATCTGCCTATAATCCCATTTAAGCATTTTAATTAATTGCCCTTGTCAACAAATGATAGGAAGAAGGGATTGGTTTTGATGCGAGGAAACACCCTAGAGGAGGGATTAGTGTATAATTGTTCCAACATAGCCTGATGGAACACTAGATCTTTGCTCATGCTTGGGAAACCTTTCACCAAAAGATGCCATGAATGCACCTTACCCAAAGTATGCTTTAGGACCTCCATGCATAAAAACACAAGGATTGTCATTTATCATCTTGCAACAATTGTACCTAAGATGATGGTACTACCCCTCACTTGGACATTTATCTCTTCTTACAATTGGATACATCAATCCTCCTTTTGATTTTGTCAAAAAGATATGAAATGATTTCTAAGCAATGCCTTATTGGGTCAATGAGATCACCAAAAGTCTAGGACTTGTCAAATGAAGGTATATAATTGACACCTATCCCTTTGCTATTCACTTGTTAGGACTTAGTAATGACTATCCAAAGAGAAAATGAGATAGTGGCAACAACCATTTATATTGTTTATCTCACTACAATCCATTTCATGGCTATAGTCATGTTGTCACCTAGTGTAGATTTATTTTTTCAAATTCATAGATAACATGAAGACAAACCTGTAGCCTTTAATGGTACTGCTCTTATTCATGACTATGCTCTATTCCCTTGAAGCACCGCGATTTATGATGGTTTTTATGTTGAATATCTTCATTAAAACACCCCTGTGAAAGTATATGCCTTCACTATTATAGCCTATTGCTGGAATGGATGATCAATGGTATGAAAAGGTAAAAATACAATTGTGCTTTGCTTCCTTCACTACTTGTTGTTGATTGTTGATTGTTGTTCATATGCACTTGTACCATTGTAATGCTTCATGTCCTACATGAACCTGCATGGTTGTCTTGTAGCATAACCTCATAGTTGTTGTTCATATACACTTGTACAATGGCCTTGGCTTCCAAAATGAGACCTCTCTTGAATCATAACTGCTTAATTGTCATTTGTAACTTTTTATTTCTTGTATGCAATCATGATCCATGTTGGATCAATCATGATGACCAAAACCCCTACATGAAAGGTTATGAGCATAGAAATTGTATCTCAATCACATGATATGAGGGTTCCATTGCTTTCATAAACCTCTTGTAATGACATGTTTTCAGTAGGCATATTATTTGTGTCAACTAGAGTTGACATTTCTCAAATGTCTTTTCCTTTTATGCATTTCCTTAAAACATCATGCATTGAATGTTATTTGGAAACTTGTTCGCCTAATGTTTGATTATGAAGGCCTTGAATAAAGCCTTGTGAAAATTTAGATTTTGTTTTTGTTGTTGTCCTTCATGAGACCATTGTAGCATGCATTGTTGGTTGTCCTTATCAATGACAATGACCTTTACCTATTGCATTCACTTTCACCAGTACACCCATGAATGAATAATATCAATTCCCCCTTGCCTCTTGTAGCTCTTGCAAAGGTGTTGTCCTTGTACTTGTATCATGACCTTGATTCAACCATTGCTCTTCTTTTGTTATGTGTAATAAATACACATAGTCTCCTCATTTTATCTTTATTGGACAGCCACCTGTCACATATGTGGGTGACCTAACAACTCACCTTCCTATGTGATGTGTGACTATCCAATAGGGCTATGGTGAGAGGGGCTTGACAACAACTTGAAATGCTTCCTCATTGTTTAAAAGATGCATAATTGAACTTGATGAATCTATGAAGTCACTTCCTTTATAACCAGATCATGGATCTTCTTAAGAAGATCAAAGGACATATCAACACAGTATGTTGCATCTTTTAAATTTGTCCTTTCGTGTCCTGTCTTATGTTATTAGTATTTTATGGTATTGGGAAAATCCTAAGGTTTGGGTTTTGTCTTTGATTGATTCCCTCTATCTCTCTCCCCTCTACCCATAACCCTTAACCCTTAAACTCCAAACCCTTAAACCCTCTACCCTCTACCCTCTCTCTCTCTCTCTCTCTCTCTCTCTCTCAATTCTCTCCCTCCTACCCCCTCTCCCTCTCTTAGGTCTTTATCTATCTCTCACTCACTCCCTCTATGTGTCTCCCCTCTGCTCCTTAAAACTCCTAAACTCCTAAACCCTTAACCTTAAACTCTAAACTTTTTTTTTAAACCCTCTAATTCCTATATGTTTAACCCTCTATCCCATATCCCTCTCCCACTCCCTCCCTTTTTCCATCTCTCTCTCAAGTCTCACCCTCCTACCCCTTTTGCCTCTCTCTCTCTCACTCACTCTTATCTCCCTCCCTCTTACCTTTCTACTTCTACCCCTCTCTCTCTCAAGTCTCACCCTCCTACCCCTTTTGCCTCTCTCTCTCACTCACTCTTATCTCCCTCCCCTCTACCTTCTACCCTCTACCCTTAACCCTAAACCTTAAACCCTTAACCCTTAAACTCTAAACACTTAAAACCTTAACCCTTAAATTCTAAACCCTTAATATTAGGTGTGTATTAAAACATTATAAAAGTATAAATTTTTGAAGTTCTATTAGGAATTGAATGATAAATGATGATGAATGGGAAAATCTAAGGCACTTTAATATTTTCAACTAAAAAGTTAGAGTTCAATTAGGAGTAGTGTTCACTTAGGGTTAGGTTTAGGGTTAAATTAATGTTCAATTTAGTTAGATTGAGGATGAGGTTGGGGTTTATCATAAGTTATGAACTCACAAGAGTTCAAATAGGGTCAAGGTTAAGGTTAGGCTAGTTAAGGTCTCACTAGGATAAGAATTAGTGTTAGGGCAATTAAAGTTCAATTAGAAGTTCAAAGTTAGGTTAAGGGTACAATTAGGACTATTGTCTCAATAAATGTTCAACTAGGGTTAATACTTAATTAAGGTTAGTTTTAAAGTTCAATTAGGGTTTGGGTTAGGGTTGGGATTATGAATCAAGTAGGTTTGGGTTAGGGTTTGATTAGAGTTAGGTTTAGGGTTTAGCTAGAGTTAGGGTTAGGGTTAGGGTAGAATTCAATTATGCTTAGTGGTCAATTACACTAGATTTAGTTCAATTAGGTATGGGTTGAGTCCAAATAGGTTAGGGTTTCTACCTAGGGTTAGGATTAGAATAGAATAAAGTTTTGTGTTTAAGTATGATATCTAGAATTTAGTATAATTTTAGAAAATGAAATGATTTGGACAAAGAAAAAAAATAGAAAAATTAATTTTATATAGATCTTATTTCTTAATTTATTCTAAAATTCTAATTAATAATTGCTTAATTAATTTAAAATGAATATTTAATTTAATTGTATTGTATTGTATTAGATAATTAGTAAAACTAAATAGATAATAAATATTTTATGGATTTTAAAAATTAGAATTTAGTTTAATTTTATTTGTAATGTCAAATATTAAAATTTTAGATTCAAATACTTAATTTATTTTAAAATATTTATAATTAATGTTCAATTTATAAACTAATATTAAGACATTAATAAATATAACCCTAATATGTTATTAGGATTAGTGCTAGTATTAAACTAGGTTAGAATTATGGCTCTAATCTGTGTTAGGCTTAATTAGGCTAGTGCCTACATGGGGTTAGGGTTTAAATATGATTCAATTGGGGTTAGGGTTCAATTAGGGCTAGGATTTAGATGGGCTTAGGGTTAGGGTTAGAAATAGTGTTTAATTAGTCTTAGAGTTAAAAATAGGGTTTAATCAGGCTTAGGGTTAAAATTACGATTCAATTAGGGTTAGGGTTCAATTAAAGGTAGGATTATATTTCAATTAGGGTTATGATTCAATTATGGTTAGGGTTTTGGTAAATTATAATTATCTCGCATAAATGAGTTTGGGGTTAGAGCTAGGATCTTGATTTAATTAAGCTTAGGCTTAAGGTTAAGGTTAGGGTTTATTTAAGCTCAAGGTTAAGGTTAAGGTTAAGGTCGGGGTTTGATTAGGGTTATAATTAGAGTTAAGGTTGTCATGAAAACTATGGTTAGTATTAAACTAAGGATTATGAATAGCATTAGAATTATGGTTAGGGTTAGAATTATAATTAAGATTATAATTAGGCTTAGAATGAGAAGGGTTAGGATTATAATTATAGATATACTTAGGGTTGGGATTAGCATTAGGTTAAGGTTAGTTAGGCTTGGTCATTTAACAGAGCTGGGCTCCCCAGGATAAAGCTTGGGTTCAAATGATAGGCTGGCTGGGGAGTTAAAGTTCAATTAAAAATAGGGTTAGGGTTAAATTAGGTTTAAGGTTAAGGTTAGATTAGGGTTATGATTCAATCTAAACAATAATTATCACTCTAATTCTAACCCTAAACTTAATCGTAAAACTAACACTAACACTATTTTTAACCCAACCCTAACTAAATATATATCTAACCCTAACCTTAATTCTATAACTAAAAGTAATTATAATTGTGTCTTTCATGTTGTGCTGCAAATGCTACTAGCATATATATATTATTTATTAATATATACAAAATAACCCTTCTCCCTCTCTCAGGTTTTTCTCTAACTCACTCACTCCCTCTATCTCTCTCCCCTCCACCCTTAACCCTAAACCCTTAAACCATCTACCCTCTACCCTTAACCCTCCCTCCGTCTATCTCTCTCCCACTCCATCCCTCTCTCTCTCTCTCTCTCTCTCTCAAGTATCTTTAATATCCTACCCCCTCTCCCTCTCTTAGGTCTCTCTCTCACTCACTCCCTCTATCTCTCTCCCCTTAACCCTAAACCCTTAACCCTAGTAAACTCCCTACTCCTCTACCCTTAACCTCTATGTACTCTCTCTCTCCCACTTCCCTCTCTCTCTCATTGAATCCTCTTATCTCTCCCCCTCTACCCATAACCCTAAACCCTTAACCCTAAACGCCAAAACCCTTAAACCTCTACCCTCTCTCTCTCAAGTCTCTCCCTCCTACCCCCTCTCCTCTCTCTCAAGTCTTCTCTCTCTCACTCAATTTCTATCTCTCTCTACCTTTAACTCAGAACCCTAAACCCCTAGCCCTAAACTCTAAAACCCTTAAACCTCTAATTCTCTATCTCTCTCCCATTACTTCCCTCTCTCTCTCTCACTCCTAAGTCTCTCCACTCACCCTTTAGCCCTCTACTCCTTAACCCTTAAATCCTTAAACTCTCTTACCCTCATCTCTCTCTCCCACTCCCCTCTATCTCTCAAGAATCTCCCTCCTACCCCTCTCCCTCTCCAGCCCCCACTCACTCACTCCCTCTATCTCTCTCCCTCCGATGGAACTTTATATTTTTTTGTTCTTTTATGTTCCATTTCTACCCTGCCTAGTGCCACTGGTCTTCATGGTGTCGTGAATTCTCCCTCAAGGTGTTTTAGTTTTATTTTCATATAAAACCCTTTGTGTTTATTTTTTTTATGTCTTGGTTGTGATCTATTTTGATGTTACTTTTGAGGGGGTTTTGAAATGACTTTATGTCATATCATTCCATCTAGGCTGAGTCCCTTTGTTTTAATATTTTATTTCCTCAAATAGGTTTTATTTTTCCTAAGTCTTGGTTGGCTCCCAGAGCCATCATCATTTAAAAAAATTATGTCATTGTTTACCATCCACCTAGTCATGTCCCCTTGTCTATTTAATTTTTTTTTTTTGCAGAAGGATGAACTTTGCGCGACCATTGATCAACTATCATTTTATCTCAGTCATTCCCCGCCATCCCGCGATGACCCCACCACACTGCTTTGGTTGATCGTGATATCACGGGTGGGTGCCACGTGTCCTATCTGGTGAGGCTGAATGTGATAAGTTTTTTTGACCATCGATCAATTGTCATCAGATCTTAACGGTTTCCCGCCATTGTGTGATCGAAAGTTGCAAGGTTTTTACTGATCGCAATATCACAGGTGGGCGCCACATGTCTCATCTGATGAAGCTGAAGGAATGAAGGAAATACTGTGGTAAATTAATTCGGCCTTAATACATTAAATGGTGAGTTACTAAAGTGTTCTTGAGGTGTACATGTTTTAAATCAAGGGATATGTTATAATCTTGATGAAAAATTTGCTCGACGGTTAATAATAAGGTTGCGACTATGTTGAAGGAACAAGATCATAAATGCTCAAGATCTACGGTTTCCTACCAACACGTGATCCAAAGTTGCAGGATCTTTACTGATTGCGATATCGTGGGTGACTGCCATGTGGATGGATAAAATTTAAATATACATCAAATATGGTTGGAGCCGTTCCTACAGAGCGCAAGTGAGCTTTAATGGAAGATGAGACATTTGTTGGCATGATTTGATCGAGATAAAATAAATTCTACTATTTTATTTGTATCACAAAGCATTCAAGTATTTTGTGGAGCAGTTTCAGAGCCGAAAGCAAAGTTGTGAATCTTTATAGCCAAAATTTTGGACTTCTGCAAACAAATCCGTGAGTAAATTTTTGTACTTCTCGGTCATTCTATACTTCAATTTGGGAAAAGATTTGTTGTGCTTTTCATTGAGCTTGTTGATAAACATGTTAGGGATATAGTTTAATTATAGTTGTGAGAAATTGTAGTGTTTTGTTCTGTAATTTCCTATCTCTAGTTAGTCCTAGCTATTCGAAGTGTGAAATTGTAAAAAGACCCTAATTTTTCCAAGATGGCACCGCCAAAGCAACATTCTGGCCAAGTTGACTATTTAAAAAGAAACATGTATGATGATTTCCTAGATCAATTTCCCTAATAAATTAATGATAGGAAGAAGGGATTGGTTCTAATATGAGGGAAAATCCTAGGAGAAGGGTTACTATATAATTTCTCTAACATTGTTGATGCTAGGGTTCCTCTCATGGGCTTTGAAATGTTTAGATTATGGTATAGACAGAGGAATTTTCCTCACCCCTTTCAAACGGCTGGATGTATGATTTGGGAAAGTTGGTGGTCCCAAATGTGTTCCCTGACATAGACTTACTTAGGGCAGTGGCTACAAGATATGACCCTATCACACGGGTAATAAGGGATAATGATGGAAAGGTTTTGTTGAGCATTAATAGAGAAGAGGTCCAACAAATTTTTGACTTGAGTGAACTGAGTGAAGACTTGGTTCCTATCAATCTTGAGGAAATGAAACAGGAATATGCAAAGTTGAAGTCTCTTTTTAGAGCTAAGTTGCTTCCACCTCATCTGGCTAGGGCAGGAGGTTCACGATTTCATATCAGCCCCAGTGACCAAGAACCTTTCAGATTAAACTATTTTGCAAATCATTTCTTGGCCAGTTTCTATTCATTGTGTCAGATTTTGGGTTTCAATCTTGGTGTGGTGATGCCTATTGCATACATGTTCATGGGGGTGCAAATACAACACCCTAAATTCTCTGTGACATATGAATTTACTTCTTTTTTGGCTGAGAGGATACATGAAGGGTTGTCAAAGTTGTAGAAAAATGAACTAGAAGTCAATTCTTTTGGTATTCTATGCTGATGCATATGTTCTTGTTCAAGAATGCTGATTTTTTCTCTGAAAAGATGGAATTAAGGAAATCGGTTGATGGAGAAAGATTGCCAATACAATTATGGGCTATAGATTTATCTTACAATAAGGAAAGCACCAATTATGTGCAATTTGATAATTTCTTTTCTTCTAGATTGAGGGTTAGACTGATGGTGAATGTACCTAGGATCCCTGAGGAATTGCATGAATTCCTCAGGCCAAAAGGGAGGAAGCCAGAATTGAAAGTTTTCCATAATTGGGGTGACATTATCCCATACCCAGTCAATACTGTTTTGAGAGTATACAGTTTTCAAGAAACCCCCCATATATTGCCATACAATGTGCCACCAAGAGTGGGGTTTGCAGAAGTTATGTGGAAAATAGGTTGTATCCATGAGGACAACCTCATAGGGAGGGGTAAGAGAATATTTTTCCCTGATTATACAATGGTGTCTGATTTTGCCTTTTCAAAAGGAGGTTGGGTGCATTTTGACAAATTATTTGATGATTACCATTTGAGGTGTGGTCCAAAGAGGCAACATGATCCTAAGGGTTTCTTTTCCCTTTTTCAGACAAAGAATAAAGGCTGGAAAATTTGTGCATGAGTTCAACTTTCCTAAGGATTTGATCAGAAATAAATTCGATCTAAATATGCAGGAGTTGAACAAGGAGAAATAGATAGCTTATGATAAGCTATTAGATATTGTGCATAAGATGGATCTGAAGTATAATCCACTGTTGGAGTTCAATCCATACCATAAGAAGATTGACTTTCTAATGGAGAACTTCAAGGAAATTATGGGCACATTGAGGACCAAAAAGATAAATTTAGAACTAAGTCTGGGTGTACAAGAACAAGGTGCCAGGCTAATTGAAACAAGGCCATCATACCATCCTACAGAAAGGTGGCCTATTTACAAGAGGAAAAAGGATGATAGCAGTGATGAAGAGGAAGTGGATAGTTAAGGAAAGAAAATAATGAAGTTTCCTTCACAACCAGGTCCAAAATTCAAAGTGCTTGGGGAAATTAAAATCATTGATTTAGAATCATCACCAGAAGACAGTCCCTCATCACCACCATCTAATACAAGCCCTAAAAGACAAAGAATTGATCAACCATAGGAGGATTTGATGGATAAAATTATTGTTACTGATCAGGACATACAGGTTGGTATGCCTTCCTCTCCTAGGCCAACTGAATTGGTTTTATTTGATTTAGATATGAAAGGAAAAAGTGTACAAGATGCAAGAATGGAAGCATGTAAGGAGTTTCTAGATGACAATACATTTGTAAAAACTCATGTATTCTTGCAATTGGTATGGAGGATGAAATTTGAAGAATATCAAGAGAAAAGTAAGAAGAGAAGAGAACTAAGGCCTGACAGGTCAGACTAGGATAATGATGAGGAGGTAAAAGCTGAATTAATGGAGGAATTTAAGAACATCACTCCTAAAGATGGAAGAAGACCGGTGAGTCGGGATGGTGTGTTGATTCTGCCTAAATGGGACATTGCAGATGTTGTAGCATTTAATGCTATTTTAAATTCCAAGCATCCTTTGCAAGACTCTGAAGAAGAAGTCAAGGCAACATTGCAAGATTCTTCCTTTAGTGAGGAATATGAAACTTTGGCAATTTGGGATTTCGCCCCTCAAGGAAAAAATCCAAATTTTACAGATATTAATCCAAATTTTAGAGGAGGATTCATAATAAAGAGAGCTTCAGAGACCTCAACCACTAAGGCCACTAATTTGACTGTGAATGTGGTCAAATTGGCCCAAAAGACTCCTAAAAGGGAGGAGGTTGAAAAGAAGAGCCTAATGGAGAAGTATAACCTTTTGATTGAGGAATACAACAAGATGCAACAGAGGAATTTGAGTTGCAGACTAAGGTGGAAAGGTTTAGGTATAAACAGATTGGGGAGACATCAATTGCTCTAGGGACCAGTACATTACCTTCCACAGTAGGGTCAGTGCCTCGTGCTTCTCCAATTGTTTCCACCCCAGGGTCTCCCAATCAGAATCTTTCTCTCACCCATCCTTTAGAACAAATTGATGAAGAAACAAAGTTCTCTATTGATCCTACAAAGAAGCAGCTCTTGCAAAGAATTGATGAATTTCAGACATCATTGAAGGTAAGTGAGGAGGGATCTCTTTCAATGCAAAAGGAGATTGTTACTACTGTCTTGAGGCATTTAAATGAAAAGGTTGATAATAAATTGCTATCTATACATTCTTTATATTCTTTGTTGTTAGATGCAATAAAGAATATTGATAGGGATCAAGTAGTGATACCATTGATTGAAAATTGGATCCCTAGGGCTAGTGATTTGGATGTCATGTATAAGGCTTCAAGGTTTGATACAAATAATGGGCCCCAATCATTAAAGCCTACTCAGGTGTTGGTTAAATCATTGCAAGGTTTTCAGACCCTACCAGATGATTTGAGTAGGAAGATCAGGGAATTGGTGAAGAATTTTAATGATTGGGGTAACACATTGTTACCAAATATAATTGATGAGCAGGGGAAAATCAGGTCACTCCAGCAGTGGTAGGATCAACTAAGTGAAGTCATCAATGATCAAATTAAATTAATTTGCGATGAGTCAGATTATGACTTGTTGGTGAGTTGTATGGATAAAATCATTAGTACTTGCTCATTTTTGGAAGCTTTTGAAAGAGATGCAAATTAGGTAGCAGTAAAATACACACCTTATAATACCAAGGTGAATGAGGTCATTAATTTTGACTGGCCGACTAATGAAGAATACTAGAAATGGGTAACTAAATATTTGACTAAGAGTAAAAGGAATGGACTACTAATAGGTGGTAAATCAGATGTTGCGGTTACAATGGTTTCCAGTTTTTCTTTGATGGCATTCTCGATGCGAGTTTATTGTTGTTTTTTGTTGTTGCATCAACTTTTCTTAGCTGACATAATGAACAAGAATATTCTCCAAGGTGATGGTTGTAAAAAATTTTGGAATATCACCAGGTGTGCCAACTAGCTGGTGACATGTGTACTTTCTGGTCTGATGCTTGTTTTCTCCTTCATTTTCTATAAGAAGGATTTTAAGGCCAGAAGTACGGGTTAGCAAGTTAGATAATTTTTGGTCAAGTCTAGGTGAAGTTGTAGAGAAAATTGTAAAATTCAATGGTTTTAGAGAGAAATACAATTTAGGTTCTGCGTTATTCTGTAATTGGTTTTGAATTCATGGGGCTTTAATGTTGTATAACATTACTAGCATTTGAGTTGAAATGATAAATTCAAACTCATGTCTCTCCACTGTACATGCATATCCGAATTTTGAATAAGATGACTAAGGGTTGTTTCATTCATCTCACTATTGTGGTGTGTATAATCCTTATTTTAGCTTTAATTAAAGGAATTAATTAAAATGCTTGAATGGGATTATAGGCGGATATGTTTTGTATAAGGATTTGATAAGTAGTGTTGGGTGAGAATTCATATTGATGAAATTGTAATGCAATATTGTCAGGGATCTTATAAGTTATATGTTATGTATTAAATTTGTCATAAACCTTTAGATGCTTATGAATTTGACTCCTGCAATGGATATATGGCACTGATCTAAGTTGTACTTATTTGTGTAGTTCAATAATTGTTTTTTTTGCCTAGAGCTTGCTACAAATTGCAAATTAATGACTATATTTTACTATGGATTGTGTTGTAGTTATCTCTTGCTCCACATAGTTGATATTATTAGTGAATAGCCAATTTTATTTCATATTATTCTATTGTGTTGAGCTATTCAATGGGATTATCTGTTATGTGTTAATGATGTTTATGATATTGGTGCAGAGGTTGTAAACACATTAAGGGATCACCCTCCCAGGTCTTGCAGAGCCTAAAGTGTAGGAGGCTTTTTAAAGTTCTCATCAGTTGGTCCAGGTCCTTCGAGTTGCCCTTGATTGGAATTGGCAATCCCATAGGTGGATTATAAGACCAACCTAGTTACAGTGTAAAAAATAAACAAACACCCTCTACCTTTAACCCTAAACCCTAAACCATTAACCCTTAAACCCTCTACCCTCTATCTCTCTCCCACTCTAAACTCTAAACCTTTCCTTGTATTCTTTTATAATTTTCATTATTCTTATTTATTTTACACTTCCATTTACAAATACACATACATATGCATTTACTTTTTTCTTTTATTTCTCATGTAGTTTAATAGTTTTATTGATTTCATATTATATTTGTTGAAGACTTTAGAATTTCAATTACATTAATTTATGGATATGTTGTATCTATAACACTACAAAACCATATGCTCTTTTCATTTACACTTGCATTTAGAAATACACATTTATATACATAGATATAGATTTATTTAATGATATGTTGCATTTATTGTTCTAGGAGAGCATCCAGTAATTGCATTTACATTTACATTTTAAAATACATATACATACATGCATACATACATATATATATATGTGCATGTGTGTGTATATGCATATCATTTATATTTAGTGTTCAGAAACAACCCATTAGGTCTGCATATGGATAAAAATTCATAAAATCAGATCTTCCATACATTTTTTGTTGAAACCTAGGCTTGAACCTCTCATTTCACGTGTTTTTCTTCACAAAACTCTTGAGGACATAAGCTATACCTTCTTTATTTCTCATCCTACGCCCTATTCATGCATCCTACAATTAAAATGGTATCCATGGGGCATCTTACACAAGCTACAGTAATCACAAAAAGTGTAAGAGCCCCTTTATATCATGTTTGGACTACAAAACCCTCAAAAACAGGGTAATCGGGTTGTATGCAAAGAAATGAAGCTTTCTAACTCAAATCAACGCCTTAAGCCCTCAAATAAGATTCAAATCAAAGCTAACACATATCTTCACGACTTGGAATTGATTTCACATCAAAATATGGCTGCATGTGACCGTACACTGTTGCATAATAGGAAAAATACATAAATTTTGAAGAAAAACATAGATTTTTTAATGTCAAAAACTTGTATTTTAAATCCTTAACCATCAACAACCATTACAATGATGAATTTATGCCTTTTTAATGCCATTACATGTCAACCACTGAACAACCACCTCTACAATTGACTTTTTAATCTTTTATGATCACATGAAACATAAAACACACTAATTTCAAGGTTGTTAACATCACTATTGAAATGCTATAATTTTTTGACCTTTCAAACATTAAAAAGTACATCATTAAATTAATTATGTAATGGAATAAAAATTAAAAACATCATGAATTAATTATGTAACCACATAACTCAAATATAATTCTATCAAGAAATTAATATCAAATAGATAATATAATCGCATAACTCATACATTTCAATGTCATTGATCTTCTTCATCCAACTCTTTGTCTGTATCATCCGATCTAGATTCAAAATTGTAAGGATTGGTCATATCATCATCATCGTCATCGATATCAATTTTGATAATGTCATCATCCACATGGATAACATCTTCATGAACATTAACTCCTACATCATCGTGATCTAGTTCCTCCTCTTCGACATCTTCGTCAGGGACATCATCAACTAACTGTTGATCCTAATCATCATCTACATCATCTTCTAGTTCTTCAGTATCTTCTTCTTCCACCACATTATACTTTACCGGCCTTCCTCTTGGATCATGTCTAACAACAAATGACCAAATCAGTTTACTTGGAACCTCTAAGTAAAATACCTACTCACATTGGCTTGAAAGAACATAGGGTTCATTTCCAACTCGCTCAATCAACCTTGTATTAACCATGGTAAATCCATTATCATGTTCAATAACAGTTCTCTTAGGATCATTTTCATTCAATCGTAGCATGTACCATAGGACAACGGACAAAATTAATCTGAAGGACTTAAAGTCACACTCAAGTATATCATCCAAAATTCCATAGTATCAATTTTCTGAGACTTCTAGATGTATGTTGCTTCTAGATGAAATATTAGTCACCTGAAAGACTATAGTTATACTAGAATCACAAGTTTTCTTCATGTCATCCAACATTTTGATTCAAAATTTATGACCATTGCACCACATAGCCTTGTGGTGTTTCACCTTCAATATGTCAAACATGTAAAAATTATTGCAATATCGTCAGTTGATAAGCATATTTATTCTTGGCTAAATATATGCAAAGAAAACAATCTCAACATATATATACATCAATATAATTGAAAATAGTTAAATAATATGGGTGATTAATATATTTATATGTATATGTTTATCTCTTAAACCATATGCTAAATCAATTTCCCTTTGTGTAACATTGGAATCTCCATTACGATGAGCTTCTTTAACCAATGAAGCCACACCTTCCCATGTTAATACGCTACCATATTGTTGACATCGTTCAATCCATACCATCATCCAATCAAGATTGTTGGTGACGTACAAATGTAGTACATCCCACTCTCGACTAACTATATCAAAAAAAATTGAAATTCACAAACGACGTATAATTAGTTAAATACCATAGTATACGACCTTAATTTATAATTGATGTATATTGAAGATTAAAAATTAAATAATTACAATATACATAAAAACCATATGTAAAATGTATTCCAATTAATCTCCATGACCATCTTATAATTACCTCTCACTTTCTTTAATCTACCTTTCCCCATCAGGTACTCCCCTTCGAATTTGTTAATGGAGTTGAGATCCCAAATGAGATCTACATGGATCTTTGTTGCAAACTTAGGAAGATATTCACTAATGTATACCATGGTCTAGTATATCGTATATCCCTCCACCATAGAACCCTCAGAATGTGCTCTTTGTCTAACCAAAGCCTTCAAAAATTTCAAGTGCCTCTCAACCATCCACATTGACCTTGTGTGTACAGGTCCACACAATTCAATCTCCTCAACTTGGTGTATGAGGTAGTGTTCTTGTGCATTGAAATTTTTTGAAGGTAGACACTTTGCATTTCACACATTAGATGAGGAATTTTTCTCTTCCAATAATTTATATCTTCTTTATGGATTTCTTTAGATGACAACCATCTACAAGTGATTCAAGTGCAAATATATTAACGAGATTTAACAAAAATATATAGTATATTACATAACAAGTAAAACAAATAGAAATTATAAGATGTATACAATGAATTGAACAAATATTGCTACTTACCTCATGTATTTTCCAAGATCATATATAACTTGTTTGGCATTGTTGTCAAAGTTGTCTGGGAGAGATAGAGGTAGAACGATCGCAACAATTATAAAATGATCTTTTCATTATTTTTCCAAAAGTAGTAAACATAATACACTGAAAAGTACATGCATTATACAAGTGTATATAATATACCTAGAATAATTACCTTAATGAAGCCATGCCAATCATGCATTTTCATCTCTCAATCAAATTCACCTTTCTTTGTTATTATATTGTTTATGTTCGTAAAGAACTCGGAAATCAAATTTTTCGTGATGACTTTTTTTATAGCATTGCTTGCTCTGTTAATAACCAAGGAAGGGAACTTATATTAATTTGGTCTCCATCGCTATTTAATTGAATGACATTTTTCATTGCATGATTGGCTTCCTGAATGTCACTACAAATTTTGACAATTTTTTCTTTGTCATGCCTTCCATCCAATATTTTTCATAACGTTTTTGTTATATTCTTTCCGATATGCATTATATCAAACAAATGCACAATTTGTAGCTGCTCATAGTAGGGCAACCTACTAAATTGTCTGGGATAAATTTCCAATCCCTGTGGAAGCCGACCATTAATGCCTTGACGACCTTCATGAAGCATATAAGCTAAACAAATTAACAATGACAATCATTGTCAATTACAACATGAGTAAACACAATACAATATAAAAATATAAATTCAAAACATATCATATATGATAGATAAACAATTTGATCTGATGTATAACCTTGACGGTTAATTCTATTATATTCCAACTTCCATAGGTGAGGTGTTATTCTTCATGGTTTTGATGTAGTCTCCTCTTTCCCATTGAAAAGATGTTTTTTCAGTAGTTCGATACTTATGATTTCTATGGAGGAAGTGCCTATACTCATCAAACACCTATTTTCCTAAACTTGTTGAACGACAAGATTTCATCTTTGGACCACAAATTGGACATGCAATTTTTCCCTTTGCTTGAAGACCTACAAGATCATATATAATTGGATTAAATATGTCATTTTTATAATTATATATAATGAATAGGTTATTTTAAAAATATGCATGATATCTACTTCATCAAATTAAATATTGTTAAAGTGCAGTCAAACATTATAACATACCACAAAAATGTGTTAGCCCTGGGGCATCATGAATTGTCCATACAAGCATTGTATGGAATTGAAATTGTCTTTGTCCTATTGGTCTAGAGACGTCATACATAGAAATGCCATTCCATAACTTTAGTAACTCGTCGATAAGAGGTTTGATATATACATTCATATCTTTAACTTGGTACTTACCTAGTTGAAAGAACATAAACATTACATAATTATTATAACCATTTTACTGCAATATATATAAATTAATATACATGACTATTGAATGAAAAAAATACAATTCATTATGCAACAAATAATACAAATGAGATGCTACTAAGTTAAAGAAAATTAATGTAAACAAATACCTAGAACAATCATTGACAACATTATGTGCTCCCTCTTTATTGACATCCATGGAGGAATGTTATTGTTGATAACAAAAAAAGGCCACACTGAGTAAATAGATCTCAGCTCTCCAAATGGATTAACACCATCCGCTCCCAATGAAAGCCTGAGATTATGAAGTTCTTCTTTAAAGTGTGGCCATTTTTCCTCCATGTCCCTAAATGCAGAACCATCCGCAGGCATTCAAAGAATGCCATCTCCACTTCTATTTCGCATGGTAATCCATAAATTGCTAAGCTTGCACCTAAATAATGTTGCATATGTGGAATAATGGAATATATCGAAGAACCTTTGCAAGACACCTTTTTTCTTTTTGATCTTTGAATATCTACGATATGACATCTAGGCATTCTTGCAAATTCCATTGTTTATGATATATAATATGATCATTGGGAGATGCATCTATTGTTTGATACTCCATTCTGATATCTTTATAATGGTAGATAAATCTCAGTATGAGCGAGGTAAAATATTTGATGGTGGTAACAAAAATTCACCAATCAATCTACAACAAAAAATAATTTGTTAATATAAAGAATATTAATGGTACATATTTCATCCTTTATTTACTAGTGATGAACTAACAACAATTAAAATAGATGAAAAAAGATGACATATATGCATACCTTAACATCCGTGAGATTGCTATGTTTGATAAACCATTCATAACCTTCAAGTTCAACAACAACAATAAAGAGAGAAGAGTTTTTGGGAGCTTTCATAAAGGGGCTCATATGCCTTCTCAAGTATAGGTAAATCATGAACATCATCAAAGTCATCCTAATCATCATGATCAGCTCTACCACTAAATGTGTCATGGATCAATGTGTTCGTACCATCATCTTCAACTGTATTTTCTGGCGCATGATCATCTTCTTCCATAGGATCATTAACTTCATCTTCGATATTCACAGCTCCATGTTCGTCCGCTTGCAAAACCACATTCTTCGGGCATGATAATCCATATCATCTACCCTAGGGCGCCCCACCTTTATAATAATGATAGACACAAATAAACCATGATCATGATCAAGTGATTATATATATTATATATATAATGTTAAAACGATCTAAACATTTACAAATTCAATCAATATAAACACATATAATGAACAACTTACCAATGGACGATAATCATGTCCCCCTTCAATGTGACCATGCTGTCTACAATGTTTCTCAATTGTTGTGATTAAAAGTCGTCTCATTTTTAAGCCCTTACAATTATTGCAAGGACAATAACATTTCTCGTCACCCTTTCTTTTCAATCTATCCCACAATCTATCAAGTGTCTCTTCATTTTGTTCTGGACTAATATTATCTGACATGATTTTTCTTTACCAAGCTTGACTATTTAGATCTTCAAAAAATATCAAACTCACACTCAAATAATTTTTATTCATAGACAGGTAACAAAATCTAATAATTCTGATATTTTACGCCAAAAAAATTTGGCATACAACCACCCCTGCAAAAGAGAAGATAGTCTGAAGTTAATGACTCCAAAAAACACTTTAAAATGCTAATCCAAAACTTATTAAATTCTGATTTTACTATGATTTCCAACCGTTAAGACTCCTAAAATCATAATATTGAACTTGATCGCAAACTTCCTACAACGATGGAGGTAGCGAGCTAGTAATAGCAAGTGACCCATTCCTAAGGAGCAACAAGTCAGAATCATCATTGCTAATGTCAATATGGATTTATCCATTTAGTTAAAGATGCAATGTGTCACTTCTTATGATGAGCTTATCCCTAGGGCCCTCAACATTAAGAGAGCCCTAATCGCACAAGGAAGCACACACTAGTAGAATTTAGCAAATAAATGACTAGGTGACTAAAATTTTTAGTCACAACAACTAAAAATGACTAAATTATGCTCATTTTTTGCAACTCAGCTATAAATGAGTAAATAAATTACTAATTTGGTCATTGATTAAAAATTATTTAGTCACACAAATAAAAATGACTAAATAGTTAGTCATTTATTTAGTCACAATCCATTTGAATAAATCATTTAAGGAATCAAGAATATAGCTTGCCAAAATACTCTAAAACTTTAATAAACATACCCTAAAACTTTTGTCAAAATCTTATTTTCAGGCGTAGCCCACCATAATAGAGTTTTCATTTTAATAAACATACTCTAAAACCTTCGTCAAAACATTATTTTCAAGCATAGACCGCCAAAATGGAGAAGTGTTTACGTAAATAATGACAGAGAATGGTGAGGAGATGTGTGTGAAAGGAGGAATAGGATTCATTGCTGCTTATCTCATTCCTGCTTTGCTCAACAAATCTTACATTGTTCTCGCTACTATTTGTAATCTAGGTATTTACTTGACATATATTTGCATAATCTCAAATTCCTTCAGAGGCTTTTGAAGTATCAATGTATCCTATATAGGTTTAGAATGATTTATTTTAATTAAAAAAATAAATAAATGATGTATTTCCCTGTAATTAGATAATGTGGAGATCTCCTAAATCTGCCCCAGCACACTATCCTTTTTGGCATTGTATTCATTACTCCAGCTACTAGGGTTTTTCATGTGACATCTTTAATATCTTCATGACCGTGGCTTTTAAATAGATCTCAGTCTTTGCGTTAATCATTTTCATGGTAACCCTGGAGTTCCATAATCCACCTTTAGTCTCTTCTAAGAACGGTGTTTTAAGCTAGACTGCATAGTATGCATACAAAGCAAGTCCTTCATCCTGCCATTGTTCCAAACCACCACTCACTACCTTTCTTAAAATGTTTCCTCCATAAGCGCAATAGCATGTTTTAAAATCATGGTTGCTAGTCATTGACCATTAAGGTCACCACTTTCATCATGAAGATACAATGAGATTTTTGTCTTCAAACTCAAGGCATTATGAAAGATAACATTGTGAATAGTTTGTTGTGTACGATTTGATTTTCTTGCACATTTACTGCTTTACTAACTTCCTTTAAGATAGGGTATTGCACCCTCAGCTGCAATCTCAAACAACTCACTCACTATCACTTGAAGATTCTTTTCATGAGCATCCTTCTATAAAATAAAACTATGCCCTATAGACTGCCTACTTACTACAGGGGACTCATTGTTTCATGGTATTGTAGTTCTTAAGATCCTTCAACCTTATTGACACTACTTCACAGTCCACAAGGTATTATTCACTATTCTCCCATCTCTGATGAGTCTCAAAACACTGCTCAAACATGCAATCCACTAGCTCCATTATACATTAATGGCTAAGAAGAAACATTGAACCTATGATTACCACTGTTACTTCATTTGGACAGTCATTCCCTGATTGCATTTTCCTTGTCTAACACTACCAAAGGCATTTGAAAAACCCTTAAGGTCAGTAAGGGGGTAAGGAAACTCACTGTTAAAATCTCTACTTTACTATGCAAGGTTTGAGCTTTATTATCTTGTCACTGCTCAGCCTCTTTTTGACTGTCACATCTCAAGTGACTGTCATTCTTCTCATCGTAGATTGCATTTACAAATCTCACTAAGCTACATAGTGTGCTTGTTATTGGCTACAATCTTTAGATTGCAAGATTTTGTTATTACCTACAATGTCTCAATCTTTCTCGTATTGCAACCTCACTAATCTGTTATAGTTATTGTTTATGTTTCTATGGAGGCCTAGGGTTTATACCCTAATCATGCTCTTACCAATGCTTTTGTTGGTATTAAAAGACAACCTTAAATCTTGGGTCAAAAAATTAGTTGTCTTGACAAAGTTGTGGTATGATCTTGGATTGTATCCTAGAGTGTGTGGGAAGCTTGTGTTTGATCATTAAGGTATGTAAACATGATCAGGGAAATGTATCCTATATAGCATGGGTCTTGCTTTAATACTTTCCATAATGGTTATTAGCAGATCACATTATTATAGTTTGCGGTAACCCAAGATTGCATTCAAGTATGTAACAAACTTGGTTTGTAGTTTAAGCTATACACTTTTAAGTAACATTCATAAGGTTTAGAAAATATTGATCACTCTCTAGAATAGCCCATTAAACATGGGTTGTGCTTGAATGCACTACATAATTGATATAACACAACCACTCTGCATATCAACCAGAGTTATAGGCTCTTTATTGCAGCAAGAGGTGATCACTCTTCATCATGCTATAATTACATCCTAACCTCGTTAAACTTGAGACAACCCTGAATGCACCCAATGATGATTGAAACCTACATTATACAACCTGAATTAACTACATTATATGAGTTCCTCCATTTCTATCACAACATAGCCACATTAAACTTGGGTCACACATGAATGCATCCTATATTTGTTATAGCACAACTGTGACACATGACCAATAGAGTTATGGATCACATAATTGCAGTCACAAGAATCTGTTCCTTGGTTGTGATCTTATGGTGATTCCACACAACAAAATCTGGACATGAAATTCTCAAAACCCTAAACCTCTAAAAATGAAATTTGATGAGATGTTGCCTTAAAATATGATTTTCAAACCTGGAACTACAAATCTAACTTCACAACTGAATTCTGCAAAATGACAATGACTACCCTCAACCTGGCGATATCTTCTTGAATTTTTTCTTATTTTTTCCAAGAAAATAGTCCTTACTTCTCCACAAACTATCTCAAGTAGATCAAAACACTATCATAATAAATCAACGAACTCACTTTTCTTTATGTCGGCCACAATTTTATTTTTTCTATTTTTCGTGTTTGTCGAAATGTTGATGAAATTGATAGTCAAAATTTCGACGAAACATAGGTTCGTCAAAATTTTGACGAACGTCGAGGATAAACTTTCAAAAAATTGAAAATTACACATCAAATTTTACAAGCACCTGACGATACATCAAATTATACATATTTCGTCAAACATTTTCATCAGATTTTGTAGTCAAATGAGTTAGTGACACCTAATGTCTCAACCACAATGCCCTGATGATCAGTGTGACGGTTGTCAACCGCTGTGAAAACTTAGTGTGATCTGATCGCATCGCCCACTGTCAGCTCATAAATGGTTGGTCTCTGACTAAATCCTATATTGTTCCTCCGTGGACATTGTCTAGCAATATGTCCCTGTTGGCCATAGGAGAAACAACCTATGCCCCTACCAAAACCTCTACCACTAGACGAAGCATTAGACTGTTGGGTGTCGACTGTGTACTCTGTGCAGGCTGCTCAAAATGGTTCTGCCAAGCTCGTTTCCAATTTTGACTCTTTCTAGCCTAAGATCTACCACTCTGTTGAGACTGAGAATTAGTGTGTTTAGGTTGTAGCTGTTGCTGCTGACCACCCTTGGAGGGCGCACAATGACTCCTAGAGGAGCTTGTAGCTTGAGGCTGCCCACCTCGAGAATAAAAGCCACATGCAAGTGCACTACCAATATGAACACCAGTGTGGCCCTCCCAAAGCCATGGCCAAGTTTTCCTCCAAAAGATGAGCCTTCTCAACTACTACCTCCATCATCTTCAGCTCGAAGAATCAGACTCCATTGATTCGAGCGTTCAAGCCCTTGACAAAGTGTTGTACTAGCATAGCCTCATTGTTACTGATTCCCACATACTAATTAAGTTCATAGAAGCAGCGCTCATACTACTCAATGGAAATTTTCATTTGTCTCAGCGCATGGAATTCATCTACTTGGTGTTGTCTCTAGTGATCAGAAAGGAAACGGGCCCTAAATCTCTCCATAAATAACTCCCAAGTCGCCATGCTAATGTCAAGATGCAATTTTTTTTCTTCTACTCGCCACCAAGTGGATGCAAAGCCTCTGAGGTACATGATGGCTTACCTAGCCTTAGTATTACTGCCATAAGGGTGCATAACAAAGCATCGGTCTAGAAATTGATCAACCATGTTTCTGCCTCTAGACCTCCACCAGTACCATCAAATGCGGGAGGTCGTGCTCTCAACATGTCTCTCATGTGACCTACCACTACGACATCCTACTCACCTGCTAATTCCCTCAACCTCGGTGACCTCTCTCTTTCTCTTTCCACCCGCTGATCCTCCTATAGCCCAGGGCCTAAACGACCAAGAATCTCCTTAAGTAGGTGTCAAAACTGACCTCTTTCCAAACCTAGCTACTCCAAATTTTAACCACCTCATCCTAGATTGTTTTGGGAATTTTGGCATTCCTCATGTTCTAAACCATGGGAGCTTAGAGGCGATGAACTTTAGCGGGTGGCTCTGTAGCCACCACCCCAGCCTCTTCCGCGGCCATGACTCCTACCCTGAGGCATGTTCCTGCACACATAAGAGGAGAACATGTGAGAAGAGAGTTAAGCACAAAGGTTAACCTAATGGGCTCAGACTACCTAGAGAACCCAGTGTTTGCAAACCTGGCTCTGATACAAAGTTGTAATGCCCCATCGTGCGAACCCCAAAGGACAACTAAGACAACAATTGTAGCACAATTTTTTTTAAAGTAAACATACATGATATATACATTAAGTTACGATACATGAAATGTAATTAAATAGATACACTAATAACCTACGCCCTTTCAAGTACACGTAATGACATTACCAAAATCTAAAACCCATACAATAACGATAACAGACGAATTCCAAGAATTATAACCCATGATAAAGAATATGTTTTCAATAATTCCACATCCATTATAGTCCATCAATAAGAAAACATCCACATATGTAAACACAACATAACCAAGATTAACTTATTTCCAATAACCATAAACATAATATCATCATGTGGATTCAATGGAGCATATTTCCACAGATACAACACATCAACTTACAGCTACAATGAATCATTAACCACATAAGGTTTATAAAGGTAAAATAATACATTACATCATTCAATGTCATAAGTATACATCAATGTTTCCCAACACAATGTGGGAATAGTACATCAATTACATGTGTATAATTGAAATGAATAATACACAACTGAACATATGGTGAACTCTGGAACACTTTGCATCAGAATAACACCGCACTGCACGAACGCTGACAGGGAACCCAACGGGGTGCGAAGCATGTTCCACCTGACCACGTGAACTTGAAGGCCCACCCCTCGTGCTTGGAACTGACAAGAAAGACCCATGACCCAAGACAGTCACACATAACGACCACAAGACCCAACCATAGAAAGGCAACCAAAACATAACAAAACAACAATATCAAAGACTACTTACAAGATGACTGCTTCCAGAGGTATACAAAGGAAATGGCAAGGGATACTATGGGAGAGTTTCATCGTATGGCCCTATCATGGGTTATCCTAGCTACCTCTCAACAGGCTCCAACCCCCAACTATGGTATTGCCTCTCACTAGGCATTGGCCCCATAGGGTGACACATGCAAGACTGCTAGTCCCTCATGAGGATGAGGTAGCGATCTTGCTGACCACGACCTTCTCATCCCACCCTTAGTCTGCAAAAGCACTAACGGTGTGGGAAAGGTATCTTACTTACCTTTAATTAATGTATACCTACCCATCCCACTAGTTTATTTTGTTAAGTTTTCACTTCTTTATCCAACTCCTCTATGGGTTATCTAGGCTGCCCCTTTGTGCACCGACCCCCATGAAGAGTCATTATCCCTAATACCCCAAAAAAAAACTCACAAGAAGGGGTGTACCAAACATTAAAACCCACAAAACAAGTACATGTGCGAGGAATGAAACATCTCACTAAAGAATCACAACGAAGAAAAAATAACGACACAAGGTAACACCCGCAAGAAACAAAACAAAGGTTAGATCACGAAATTCTGACAACACAGCTTTCCCACTACCTCTGGAAGCCTACTAAACCAACTACCCTTGCCTCCTGATAGGGAAGGTCTCAATACTATGGGTTCCCAACGAACTTTCAAATCTTGACTATGAGAAAGTCATCACAAACAAATAAACCCACAAGAGAAACTCACTTCAAGGAATCAAAGAACCAAAATCAACCTCTAATTTTCTTAACATAAACAAAGTAATAATTTTAAGGAACTTTTTAAATAAACCACAACAAAATACTATTTAAAAATCTATAACAAAATCATTATATTCAATTTTTGAATTTTCTAATACATCAAAAGCATTAAATTAAGGAAGAACATTTTTTTAATTCATCACAGTGGAGATCATTTAATTAATCAAGAAAACTATAGTATGTCGACATATTTCAAATTCTCGTCAAGGTGTCTAATTGTGTTTATTTCTTTTAATTCAAACAAATTTATTTTCCATCAATTATCCAATTATAAATATTTCAATATATACATATATAAATATATTTATGTATACATGTATACGTATATATCAATATATTTAATTAATTATATTTAATCATATAAATATTTTTTTACATCAACATAAATCACAAATATAATGATGTAAATCTGTTAATTTACATATTCATATATATATATATATATATATAATACAAGCACACAAAACCAGGGTGCAACCTCAGGAGACTGTGAACAACAGTCACTAGCTGCAATTACAAACAAAATCAACATATCAAATTTGCATACACCTATTCATCATGGTGTGGTTGTGACCGAGCATGGAAATGTTCTAATTTTCATTAATATACTACACAATTGCTAATGAAAACCACAACAACAATTTAGAATAGATAAGATAAAAAAAATGATTTGGGCACCCAAAAGACCAAGGTGCAGCCACCCACCAATCTGCAACTCTAATTAAAGTTAAAAATTGAAACTATGTTGGAATGTAACAAACAAAACCAAGCAAAATTTGATAAAAGAAAACCCATTAATGAAGATGCAAGAGTCTCCAACAGGGGTGCGGCTAAAGGGAGGCTGCACACAACATTCAAAGAGAGAAAGGAAGAGGGGTGCAGTTGAATACCAAGCATGGTCAATGCAACACTGTCAGTTTCTAGGCTATTATTATTGGATTGTGACAACAATAAAACAAGAAAACAAAAAAAAAACAAGAAAACAAATCATATCTCAATTTTTTAGAAAGAAAACAGTTTTATCTTTTAAAAGGAAATTTCTAATTTCTTTAAAGGAATAAAACAAGTTTTTTCTATGTTAAGTGATTATTGTTATCTTGAAGATATTATATATATCTTGGTTGCCTTGAAGGAAAAGTAAGAGTTGAGGATTGCAGATTGCAAGAGCAGTTTTTGAATAGTAGATTGCAAGAGTGATTGCAGGTTTGATGTTATTTTAAATTGTAAGAGCAATTGTTGAGATTTGTGAAATTGCAAGAGCAATTATGATAGCAGTAGTTGTGAAGCTTGTCATTGTTTTCTCCGAGCAATAAAATTACCGATACCTTGCCCCATGGATGTTTCCTGATGTTTTTTCAAGGTTTTACCATGTAAATCAACTTCTTATTAATTTTTTTGTTTTTCATTTAATTCTTTGTATTATTTCTTTGCAACTAATTTGTGTTGCAATATTTTAATCTTCTGGGTTTAAGCTTTTGCTTCTATAACAAGTGGTATCAGAGCGATTATTTGTGCAGCAACTATATTAGGATTTGGTGTTGAGTTTTGCAACATCAAATGGCGAAGGTTTCAAATGCAAGGTTCGAGGTGGAGAAATTTAATGGAAAGAATAGCTTTGAGCTATGGAAGCTTAAGATGCATGATTTGTTAGTGTAGCAGGGATTGCACAAGGCATTGGTAGGAAAGTCAAAGAAACCTACAAATATGTCTGATGAAGACTAGGAAGATCTAGATATGAGAGCTCTTAGCACAATTTAGTTGTGTTTGGAAAATGAGGTTCTTTTCAATATTGTTGGAGAGGTAACAACACCAGGCTTATGGAGCAAAATGGAGAGTCTTTACATGATGAAATCCTTGACGAATTAAATCTACTTGAAGAGGAAACTGTATAGTTTGCAAATGAGGGAAGGTATAATTTTTTTTGATCATTTAAATATTTTCAATACTCTTATTTGTCAATTAACTAGTATGGGTGTACAAATCGAAGAGGAAGACAAGGCAGTTACACTATTGTGTTTGTTGCCTGAATCCTAGAATCACTTAGTCACTTCTATTAGCTTTAGCACAACTGAAACCCTTGAATTTGATTATGTTGTTGGGACTTTATTATCTAAAGATGTGTGGAGGATGTCTAATACACAAATCTCCACACCAGAAGCAATGGTGGGTAGAGGACAGTCCATAGAAAAAGGAAAAAAGGGTAGAGGAAGATGTCGGTATTGCAGTAAATCAGGACATCACAAGAAAGATTGTTGGAAGTGGAAAGAAGATAATAATGAATCCAAAAAGGAAACAAATTTTGTTGAGACAAGTTCAGGTATGGCTGATGAAGTTTTGTCTGTTTGTGATATCTTACAAAATCATGAGGGATGGTTGTTTGGTTTTGGTGCTTCTAATCACATGTTTCCACATAGGAGTTGGTTTTCTACTTACCAACCTATTGATGGTGTTGTTCTTATGGGAAATAATACTTATTGTAAGACTGTTGGGTTGGGAAGCATTAAAATTAAAATGTTTGACGGTGTTGTAAAGATGTTAACAGGGGTAAGACATGTACCAGAACTAAAAAAGAATTTAGTTTCTCTGGGAGTTTTGGATTCTGATGGTTATAACTTCTTCAGTCAAGGTGGAGTACTAAAAGTGTCAAAGGGTAGTTTAGTTTTCATGGAGGTTACAAAAGTTGGAAACCTTTATAGGCTAAATAGGAGTATTGAGTTAAATAAAGAAATGGTAGTATCTAATGAGCCTACTTGTTTATGGAAATTGGGTCATATGAGTGTGGAATGGCTAAAGATACTATTAGAGAAGCTGAGGTGGAGTTTGGCTTCTCTTGGCTTGCAAAAAAGGTGGTGAGTGGGCATGGACAGGTATCAGATAAATTGTTGTCAAGGTGGAGATTATTGGATTGCAACATGACAACAATAAAACAATAAAACAAGAAAAAAAAACAAGAAAACAAATCATATCTCAATTTTTTAGAAAGAAAATAGTTTTATCTTTCAAAAGAAAATTTCTAATTTCTTTAAAGGAATAAAAAAAATATTATATGTTAAGTGATGATTGTTATCTTGAAGATATTATATATATCTTGGTTGCCTTGAAGGAAAAGTAAGAGTTGAGGATTTTAGATTGCAAGAGAAATTTTTGAATTGTAGATTGCAAGATTGATTGTAAGTTTGATGTTATTGTAAATTGCAAGAGAAATTGTTGAGATTTGTAAAATTGCAAGAGAAATTATGATAGCAACAGTTGTGAAGCTTGTAATTGTTTTCTCCAAGCAATAAAATTACTGATACCTTGCCCCATGGATGTTTCCTTGATATTTTTTCAAGGTTTTACCTTGTAAATCAATTTCTTATGTGTTTTTCTATTTTTCATTTAATTCTCTGTATTATTTCTTTGCAACTAATTTGTGCTGCAATATTTTAATCTTTTGGGTTTATGCTTACGCTTCCATAACAGTTATCAATTTCAACATCAACATGGGGTTTAGAACATAGCAAATAGACCACCCAATGCATGAATAGATTTGATTCCTACTGAGTCAAGAGTTTGAACTAACGTGAGGGATAGTAACATCGTGGTAAGCATAAATAACTGGCAACCTATAGGAATCCAAGAATACACCATAAAAAAATAATTCACTTCCCTTAAGAGAAATCTACATTAATTAAAGACTCATAGCAAGTCGCGTGCCAAAGCCAATGGGAGACTGGCTGAGAGCCAAGAGTTAAATTTAAAGACTTAAAAAATCATTGCTAAAAACTTAACATTTGAAGTTTCCCAAACACCACCCCAATAGGGAGAAGAGATTTGGTTGGGGATCCTTTCACAACAAGCCAAAAATTAGACAGAAGATAACAGGATGGAAGAAAACCACGCCATAATAATAGAAGGATACTTTAAATTTGGACAAGGTCGAATTAAGTGCAACACATAAGTAATGTTTTTTCTTTAGATAAGATGAAGCCAGTGAGTAATTGAAACCCGAAAGGGATGACAAAAAGCTAGACGACTATTAAAAAAAATTCTTTGACAAAACTAGATGGCTATCATGGCTTCTAATAACAACATGAAGAGGGCACTAGATGAAAGCAATAAAGAAATTCTATTGAAGTCCAATTAATCAAAAGTTTCTTGCATTGACGGATCGAATTACAAACGAGGAAAACACACAAAAATTTCTAGCACTAAATTTTTTTCTTAAAACAAAATATCGATAACCCACCTGGAATCCTTCACTCAGTGACAGATAGGATAGGTTGACAATAACGATCTCACTACCAATCCTTCTTCTCTCAAACTTCGATCGTATCTTCAATAGCAATCATCTCTCTCTTTTTTTTTTTTTGAAATTGACAAGCCAAAGAAAATGATTTTTGCAGAGAGAAAACTTCTTTTTGTTCCAAAAAATAGCTAAATTAACTTCTTTCTTTTCCCATTTTATTCCAGAAACGCCTTTCATTTTTGAAAGTAAAATCGACTAATAAATCATTAAAACACAAAATCGACAAATTGCTTCTAGTTTTCAAAAACTAAAATCAATCAAGATAGCAATTTCCCATTCTTTTCTTCCAATTTCCAAGTGTGCATGTACATGCACTCATCTTTTCCCTCTTTTACAACTTTTTATCCTTTAGCATATCTTTCATTTTTATTTAATTTCAAAAATCATATTTATCTCCACCTTTAATCAATTAAAATATCATTATATTAAAATTTATCTTTAATTATTATTTAACAATTAAAACCATTAAATTACACTATTTAATAAATAATTATTATTATCCATATAACTCTTTTTAATAAACGTGATTCATTTAATTACAATTCAAATTTTCAAAATAATTTAATCATTTTCTTAATAAAATTTACTCAGTAATAAGATTTAATAATTTAATTAAATCCAAGTCTTACTTAAAAACATTGTAAAAATGATTAATTAAACGACAATAATAATCTCAATAGGGAAAACATCAATTATAACAATTAATTAAAATGACACTTAAACAACAATCAAAATAAACGACTGAAAAACAAAATGATACCAAAACGGGAACGGGGTCATCGACGAACAACACCGTCAGACACAACGATGGGGTGACGGACTCGGATGGGGAAACATTCTTGTCAACTCCATTTTCAACTTCATACCCGTTGGGATAGTAGGGCACGCTTAGACCTGACAACGCAGGTGGAGTTGGTGCTAGCTACCTGCATCTTGCATCAAACCAATGCCACACAACATATATATCTTGTCACAAGCACACCGTGAAAGGTAGTCGCTGCATAGCAAGGCGCTCATGAACAAGCAATGCTACACTGTCCTTCCACCAAGACTCAACCAAAAAATACATCATCATAAATATTTAGAAATAAGCATTAAGCAATAACATCATAACATAATACCACATCCAGATGAACCAGATAAAACCAAACACCAAGTATCATCATATCAACAACATCATAAAACAATATATCATGAGCATCCAAGCAAACTAGACTACCAACCACACAAGTCAAACTGGTGAAACAATCACCACCATAGTCTCAATTCCACAACACAACATAAAAGAGTATCTAGATAGTGACAGTAACACGAGGGGTGTTACAAATATGTTACTAGTTGTTCATCTTTTAAACATAATAAAGGAGTATTATTATTTAAACTTGCATTATACATTAACCATGATGTTGCCCTCATTCAATCACTAATTTAATAGTAAAACTCAATCCAAAATTAAGCATTATTAATATTGTTGCTACTTATTAAATGCTTATTCCTTAATTAGTAACATTATTATTTATTTATTAATTCATAGGTTATTATTAAGGATATATTATCTACTCATTCATTTACTCACCTGAATGATTATAAATAAAGGAATAAAGGAAAAATAAAATAAAATAATAACATCATTATTAAATCTACTGTCTAACCATTAAAATTATTTTTAATTATCATCTCAAATATTTATGTCAATAAAATTATTATTGTTTAATCTCATCAATGTTTAAACCTTAATAATAATATTGTTGTTTCAACAATGTTTATGAAATATTAAAAAAAACAATGCTCTAACCCACACGATTGCTCGATTTTATCTCAAGATAATGATTACATAAATTCCACTAGTTAAATTAAATTAATATAATAAGGATTAATTTCACTTGATGTGTTTTCAAATTTTCAAATTGCAAAAAAAATAATAAAACTTAACTTTTTGACTTGATGTGTTTTCAAATTTTAAAATTGCAAAACAAAAGAATAAAGCTTACTTTTTTCTTTTTCTTTTTTTTCAAATGTCTTCTAAAATAGCTTTAAGTTATTAAGGGTCCCTATTTACATTGTCCCCACCAAGTCAAATTAGAAAGTTAACTGAAATTAATTTATATAATGACAATTAGAAAATAATGAAATGTGCAACAAATCTTATTTGTTAGATTGGTTAAGTCTCAACCCTTGGATCTTAGGGAAACTTCTTATTTCCCTAAATCATAAGCATAATCTTTTAACCCCTCTTCCTTTCTTTTTCACTCATTTGGGCTTTCTTTTTCACTCATTTGGGATTTTTGTAGGTTTGAAGAAGCGAAGTAAATAAGCTTCAA
>VDFB02379711.1:105913342-105979627 GCA_007258455.2 Sequoia sempervirens
AATAGTACATCAATTACATGCGTATAACTGAAATGAATAATACACAATTGAACATATGGTGAACTCTCGAACACTCTGCATCAAAATAACACTACACTGTACGAACACTTACATGGAACCCAACAAGGTGCATAGCACATTCTACCTGACCACGTGGACCCGAAGGCCCACCCCCCTATGCTTAGAATTGATAAGAAAGACCCATGATCCAAGACAGTTATGCAGAATGACCACAAGACCCAACCACAAAAAGGCAACCAAAACATAAGAAAACAACAATATCAACGACTACTTACAAGATGACTGCTTTCAGAGGTATACAAAGGAAATTGCAAGGGATACTATGGGAGAGTGTCATTGCATGACCCTATCATGGGTTATCTTGGTTATCTCTCAACAGGCGTCAGCCCCCATCTATGGTTATCTAGACTATCTCTCACTAGGCGCTAACCCCATAGGGTGACACGTTCGGGACCGCTATTCCTTCATGAGGATGAGGTAGTGACCTTTCCGACCATGACTTTCTCAGCCCACCCTTAGTTTGTGAAAGCACTAACGATGTGGGTGAGGTATCCTACTTACCTTTAATTAATGTGTACCTACCCATCCCACTAGTTTATTTTGTTAAGTTTTCACTTCTTTATCCAACTCCTCTATGGGTTATTCAGGCTGCCCCTTTGTGCGTCAGCCCCCATGAAGAGCCACTCTCCCTGATACCCCAAAACAAAACTCACAACAACAAGGGGTGTACCAAACATTAAAAACCACAAAGAAAGTACATGTGTGAGGCATGAATCATCTCGCCAAAGAATCACAATGAAGACAATATAAGGACACAAGGTAACACTCGCAAGAAACAAAACAAAGGTCAGATCATGGAATTCTGACAACACAACTTTCCCACTTCCTCTAGAAGCCTACTAAACCAACTACCCTTGTCTCCTGATAGGGAAGGTCTCAATGCTATGGGTTCCCAATGAACTTTCAAATCTTGACTATGAGAAAGTCATCACAAACAAATAAACCTACAAGAGAAACTCACTTCAAGGAATCAAAGAACCAAAATCAACCTCTAATCTTCCTGACATAAATGAAGTAATAATTTTAAGGAACTTTTTAAATAAACCACAACAAAATAATATTTAAAAATCTATAACAAAATCATTAAATTCAATCTTTTGAATTTTCTAATACATCAAAAGCATTAAATTAAGGAAGAACTTTTTTTTAATTCATCACAATGGAGATCATTTAATTAATCAAGAAAACTATGGTATATCAACATATTTCAAATTCTCGTCAAGGTGTCTAATTGTGTTTATTTCTTTTAATTAAAACAAATTTCTTTTCCATCAATTATCCAATTATAAATATATAAATATACTTATGTATACATGTAAATGTATATATCAATATATTTAATTATATTTAATCATATAAATATTTATTTTACATCAACATAAATCACAAATATAACAATGTAAATTTGTTAATTTACATATTCATATAAATATAAATATAAATATGTATATATATATATATATAATATATATAAAATACAAGCACACAGAACCAGGGCACAGCCTCAGGAAACTGCACACAACAGTCACTAGCTATTTTTACAAACAAAATCAATGTATCAAATCTACATATGCCTATTCATCATGGTGCGACTATGACCGAGCATGGCAATGTTTTAATTTTCATTAATAAACTACATAGTTGCTAATGAAAATGACAACAATAGTTTAGAATAGATAAGATAAAAAAAATTATTTAGGCACCCAAAAGACCAGGGCGCCACCACCAATCTATAGCTTTGATTAAATTTAAAAATTGAAACTATGATGGAACGTAACAAACAAAACCAAGAAACAATTGATAAAAGAAAACCCATTAATGAAAATGCAAGTGTCTCCAACAGGGGCATAACTAAAGGGAGGTTGCACACAACATTCAAAGAGAGAAAGAAAGAGGGGCACAGTTGAATACCAAGCATGGTCAATGCAACACTATTAGTTTCTAGGATGTTATCAATTTCAGCATGCACATGTGGTTTAGAATGCAACAAATAGACCACCCAAAAAATGAATAGATCTGATTCCTACCAAGTCAAGAGTCTGAACTAACATGAGGGATAGTAACGTCATGGTAAGCATAAATAAATGGCAGCCTACAAGAATCAAAGCATATGCCATAACCAAAGAATTCATTTCCCTTAAGAGAAATATACATTAATTAAAGACTCGTAGCAAGCCACGCACCAAAGCCAATGGGAGATTGGCTGAGATCCAAGAGTTAAATTTAAAGACTTAAAAAATCACTGCCAAAAACATAACATTTGAAGTTTCCCAAATGCTGCCCCAATAGGGAGAAGAGATTTGGTTGGGGGTCCTTTCACAACAAGCCAAAAATCAAACAGAAGATAACAGGATGGAAGAAAACCATGCCATAATAACAAAAGGATACTTTAAATCTGGACAAGGTCGAATTAAGTGTAGCACATAAGTATTTTTTTGCTTTAGATAAGATGAAGCCAGTGAGTAATTGAAACCTGAAAGGGATGACACAAAGCTAGACAACTATTAAAAATGATTCTTTGAAAAAAATAGACGGTTATCATGGCTACTAATAATGACATGAAGAGGGAACTGGATGAAAGCAATAAAGCAATTCTATCGAAGTCCAATTAATCAAAATTTTCTCACATTGACAGATCGAATTAAAAATGAGGAGCACACAAACAAATTTCTAGCACTAATTTTTTTCCTAAAACAAAATACAAACAACAAAATATCGATAACCCACCTGGAATCCTTTGCTCAGAGATAGATAGGATGGGTTGATGATCACGATCTCACTGCCAATCCTTCTTCTTGTTTGAAACTTCGATTGTATCTTCAATAGCAATAAACTCTCTTTCTTTTTCTTTTTCTTTTTTGAAATTGACAAGCCAAAGAAAACAATTTTTGCAAAGAGAAAACTTCTTTTTGTTCCCAAAAAATAAAATCCAAATTAATTTCTTTCTTTTCCCATTTTATTCCAGAAATGCCTTTCATTTTTTAAACTAAAATCGACTAATAAATCATTAAAACACAAAATCAACAAATTTCCTTTAGTTTTCGAAAACTAAAATCAATCAAGATAGCAATTTCCCATTCTTTTTTTCCAATTTTCGAGTGCGCATGTACATGCACTCATCTTTTTCCTCTTTTCCAGCTTTTTATCCTTTAGCATATCTTTCATTTTTATTTAATTTCAAAAATCATATTTATCTCCACCTTTAATCAATTAAAATCTCATTATATTAATATTTACCTTTAATTATTATTTAACAATTCAAACCGTTAAATTACACTATTTAATAAATAATTATTATTATCCATATAGCTCTTTTTAATAAACATGATTCATTTAATTACAATTCAAATTTTCAAAATAATTTAATCATTATCTTAGCAAAATTTACTCAATAATCAGATTTAATAATTTAATTAAATCCAAGTCTCACGTTAAAATGTTATAAAAATGATTAATTAAAAGACATTAATAATCTCAACAAGGAAAACATCAATTATAACAATTAATTAAAATGACACTTAAACAACGATCAAAATAAATGACTGAAAAAAAAAACGATACCAAAACGGGAACGGGGTCGTAGACAAACGACATCGCTAGACACAACGATGGGGTGGTAGACTCAGACGGGGAAACATTGTTGTCAAGTCCATTTTAAACTTCATACTTGTTGGGATTGTAGGGCATGCTCAAACCTAACACAAGTGGAGTCGGTGCTAGGTACCTACATCCTACATCAAACCAATGTCACACAACATATATGTATCTTGTCACAAGCACACCATGAAAGGTAGTTTCCGCATAGTAGTGCGCTCACTAACGAGTGATGCTACACCGTCCTTCCACCAAGACTCAACCATAAAACACATTATCATAAATATCCATAAACAAGCATTAAGCAATAACGTCATAACATAATACCACATCCAGATGATAAACATAACTAGATAAAACCAAACACCAAGTATCATCATATCAGCAACATCATAAAATAGTATCATGAGCATCCAAGAAAACTAGACTACCAACCACACAAGTCAAATTGGTGAAACAATCACCACCATAGTCTCAAGTCCACAACACAACATAAAAGAGTATCTAGATAGTGACAACAACATGAGGGGCATTACATCCTCCCCCCTAGAACTCAACTTACTCCTAGAAGCCAGTGAACAAATAAGGAAATGACTCTCTAATGTGGGATGCATCCTCCCATGTTGCCGATGTCTCATCATTAGGGTCCCATTGGACCCACACTTGATCAATTTCTCTGCCCATGAGAGTGAGCCTCCTATGCTAAAGAATGGCACTAGCTCAAGTGCCAATTTCCCATCCTCAACCTGTAATGCATTCCAATCAAGCACATAAGAAACATTTGGATAATAAGGCCTAAGTACAAAAACATGAAACACATCGTGTATGCGTGATAGACTAGGCGACAATGCTAGGCGATAAGCAATGGGGCCAATTCTCCCCAATAGTTCAAACAGGCCTACAAAATGAGGCACAAGCTTAGATCCCTTCCCATAATGGATTGGACTCTTTCGTGGACAAACTCGCAGGAAAACTCGATCACCAACAAAAAATTGACGGTCGACCCTATGTGCATCAGCATACCTCTTTTTCCTATCCTACGTTGCTACCAAGCGCTCTCTGATGTGAGCAACCTATTGCTCCATATCCTAAAGCATTTCAGGTCCAAGGAGAACTTTGTCCTCAAGACAATCCCAACTCAACGAGGTTTGACAAGGATGACCATATAATGCCTGAAAGAGAGCCATGCCAATCAAGCTATAATATTTATTGTTGTAGGAAAACTCTACCAGATGCAAATAGTCCTCCCAACATGACTGTTGATCAATCACATACATATGGAGCATGTCCTCAAGAACCTGGTTGACCCTCTTAGTCTGACCATATGTTTCTGGATGGTATGCAAAACTAAAGTTTAGCTAAGTCCGTAAGGCACACTGCAAGGATGTCCATAATGCAGAAGTGAACATCGAATCTCTATTGAAAAAAATCCTTCAAGGAATTTTGTGCAGTTGAACAATGTCTTCCATGAATATTCTAGCTACCGATGAAGCAATGTAAGATGATTGGATGGGGGAGAAGTGTGCCACCTTGGTCAACTTGTCAACAGTGACCATGATAGCATCACATCGATGAGAAGTCATAGGAAACCCAACAATAAAGTCCATCGATATGATATCTCACTTCCACTCTAGAACGAGATGAGGCTGCAAAAGGCATGCAAGATGTTGGTTTTCTCCCTTAACTCTTTGACATTCCAAACATTCACCACAAAGTCTACAATGTCTCTCTTCATGCTAGCCCAAAAATATAGTGAACGAAGGTCCGCATACATCTTCTTGACTCTTGGATGAGCAGAATAGGGAGCCTGATGTGCCTCAGTCATGATTAGGGTATGAAGATCCTCTACTGGAGGTACACACATACGACCCAAATACCTCAAAATTCCATTTGATTCCAGTGAATAACCAATAAAATTTCCCTCCAGAACCCTATTTCACTCAATTTCTGATTTCACTTCCTGATACTAGCTATATGTGGGAAGTGCAGTGAGGATCTGGCTCCTCAAATCCACATCAAGAGTCATTGTAGAAATTTCATGTCTCCACCGACTCAGAGCATCTGGCACTACATTTTCCTTTCCCTAGATGTACTTAACCTCAAATTCATATTCACAAAGAAATTCCTTCCATCTCCTCTACCTAGCATTTAGGTTCTACTGTGTAAAGATATATTGTAAGCTATGATGATTGCTATGCAACTCAAACTGATGCCCCAATAAAAAGTACCTCCATCTCACTAGGGCATGAACAATAGTAGCTAACTCCAAATCATGCATGGGGTAATTCAGCTCATGATCCTTGAGCTTGTGGGACTCATATGCAATCACATGACCTTCTTGCATCAAAACAGCTCCTAAGCCTTCCAAGGAAGAATCTATACACACCACGAAATCCCTAGTAGGATTAGGAACTACTAGGATTAGTGAACTCATCAAATTTTGAGCCTTAAGGGTTTGAAAAGCTAACTGACACTGATCAAACCAAATAAATTTCTTCCATTTCCTCTGAAGAGAATTGATGGGATGTGATATCCTTGAAAAGCCCTAAATGAATCGCCGATAGTAGCCTGCCAAACCCATAAAATTGTGAATCTCAGGAACATTTGGGGGTGCAGGCCAATCAATGATGGCTTAAATCTTTAAAGGTTCCATAGTGATACCTTCACCAAAGATGACATGACCCAAGTATTTCACTTCAGCCTTGAGGAACTAACACTTCACCAAATTAGCATACAACTGATTGTCTCTAAAGCACAACACCTGTCTCAAATGTTCCTCATGCTCCTCCATGGTTTTCAAGTAGATCAAGATATCATTGTTAAACACAAGAAAAAATCTATCCAAGTAGGTTTGGAAGACTCCATTCATCAAACTCATGAAAACTGATGGTGTATTTTTCAACCCGAACGGCATAATAGTGAATTCATAATGCCTATAACAAGTGTGAAGTGTAGTTTTGTGTGTATCAGCTTTGGCTATCCACAATTGATGGTATCCAAACTTAAGATCAATCTTTGAGAATACTTGATCCCTTTTTATATGATCAAACAGGTCATTAACTCTTGGCAAAGGATATTGGTTCTTCACTATCACTTTGTTAAGTTGTCTGTAATCAATGCACAAACAGAGGGATCTGTCCTTTTTCATGAATATCATTGGTGCTCCCCGAGGGGAAAAAATAGGATGAATGAATCCTTTTGCTAATAATTCCTCCAACTAGAAATAGAGCTCTTGAAGTTCTTGTGTTGTCATTCGATATGGAGCCCGAGATGTAGGCTCAACTCTAGGTACAAGGTCAATTTTGAAGTCAATGTCACACTTTGGTGGCATCCCCAAAATTTCACTTGGAAAAATGTTTGAGAACTCCTTGAGGAGAGTATAGTCATCCAATGACACCTCTTGACTCTCTCCCAAATCCAAGTCATTGACTGCCACCGCAAACAGTTGAAAACCCTAGTGGAAACACCTCTTCAATTGCATGGCAGAGATCATCCATAGTGATATAGGTCTTTGTATGCAAACAATCTCAACTTCATTACCTGAATCATCTACACATCACACAGCCTTGCGATGACAATCAATTAGAGCATAGTGAGCACTTAGCCAATCCATACCCAAAACAACATCATAGGAACCATTGAGAGGTAGGATTAGGAGGTTCACTATATCACAAGTGATCCATTTTTCAAAGTACAACCCTAAACAAGTGATTCAATTGCTACCTTTGCCTCGGAGGCCAATTCGACCTACCACTTAACGCATTGCCTTGCTGCCACCAGTCTACAACGCTCTACTACTGAAGGAGAAATAAATTAATCTAATGTACCAGAATCAAAGAGAATAAAAATACTAGTGCCCTGTAACACACCTAATGTCTCAACCACGGTGCCCGATGATCAACTTGATGTTTTCAACCACTGTGAAAACTTATATGTGATATGCTCGCATACCCACTATCAGCTTAGAAATGGCTGTCTCTGACTAAATCCTATATTGTTCCTCTCATGGACATTGTCTAGCAATATGTCCCATTGACCACAAGAGAAACAACCTATGCCCCCCAAAACCTCTACCACCGAAGCATTAGACTACTGAAACTACCTCTGTCGGGTGCCGACTGTGTACTCTATGTAGGCTACTCAAAATGGTTTTGTTGAGCTCATTGCCAATTTTGATTCTTTCTAGCCTAAGATCCGCCACTTTGTTGAGACTAAGAATTATTGTGTTTAGGTTGTGTTGCTGCCACTGACCACCCTTGGAGGGTGCATGATGACTCCTAGAAGAGCCTGTAGCTTGAGGCTTACCCACCTCGAGAACAAAAGCCACATGCAGGTGCACTACCAATCTGAACACCTGTGTGGCCCTCCCAAATCCATGGCCAAGTTTTCCTCCAAAAGATGAGCCTTCTCAACTGCTACCTCCATTGTCTTCACCTCAAGAATCAGACTCCACTAATTCGAGCATTCAAGCCCTATAAAGTGTTGTACTAGCATAGCCTCATTGTTACTGATTCCTGCATACTGTTTGAGTTCATAGAAGAGGTGCTCATACTACTCAATCAACATTTCCATTTGTCTCAGCTCGTGGAATTCATCTACTCCGTGTTGTCTCTAGTGATCAGAAAGGAAACGGCCCTAAATCTCTCCATAAATAACTCCCAAGTCACCATGCTAATGTCAGATGCAATTTTTGTTCTTCTACTTGCCACCAAGTGGATGCAAAAACCTCTGAGGTGCATGATGGCACACTTAGCCTTAGTATTACTGCCATAAGGGTGCATAGCAAAGCATCGGTCCAGAAATTGATCAACCATGTTTCTGCCTCTAGACCTCCACCCGTACCATCAAATGTGGGAGTCGTGCTCTCAACATGTCTCTCATGTGACCAGTCACTATGACATCCTACTCACCTGCTAATTCCCTTTAGCCTCGGTGACCTCTCTCTTTCTCTTTCCACCCGCTGATCCTCCTATAGCCCAGGGCCTAAACGACCAAGAATCTCCTTAAGTAGGTGTCAAAACTGACCTCTTTCCAAACCTAGCTACTCCAAATTTTAACCACCTCATCCTAGATTGTTTTGGGAATTTTGGCATTCCTCATGTTCTAAACCATGGGAGCTTAGAGGCGATGAACTTTAGCGGGTGGCTCTGTAGCCACCACCCCAGCCTCTTCCGCGGCCATGACTCCTACCCTGAGGCATGTTCCTGCACACATAAGAGGAGAACATGTGAGAAGAGAGTTAAGCACAAAGGTTAACCTAATGGGCTCAGACTACCTAGAGAACCCAGTGTTTGCAAACCTGGCTCTGATACAAAGTTGTAATGCCCCATCGTGCGAACCCCAAAGGACAACTAAGACAACAATTGTAGCACAATTTTTTTTAAAGTAAACATACATGATATATACATTAAGTTACGATACATGAAATGTAATTAAATAGATACACTAATAACCTACGCCCTTTCAAGTACACGTAATGACATTACCAAAATCTAAAACCCATACAATAACGATAACAGACGAATTCCAAGAATTATAACCCATGATAAAGAATATGTTTTCAATAATTCCACATCCATTATAGTCCATCAATAAGAAAACATCCACATATGTAAACACAACATAACCAAGATTAACTTATTTCCAATAACCATAAACATAATATCATCATGTGGATTCAATGGAGCATATTTCCACAGATACAACACATCAACTTACAGCTACAATGAATCATTAACCACATAAGGTTTATAAAGGTAAAATAATACATTACATCATTCAATGTCATAAGTATACATCAATGTTTCCCAACACAATGTGGGAATAGTACATCAATTACATGTGTATAATTGAAATGAATAATACACAACTGAACATATGGTGAACTCTGGAACACTTTGCATCAGAATAACACCGCACTGCACGAACGCTGACAGGGAACCCAACGGGGTGCGAAGCATGTTCCACCTGACCACGTGAACTTGAAGGCCCACCCCTCGTGCTTGGAACTGACAAGAAAGACCCATGACCCAAGACAGTCACACATAACGACCACAAGACCCAACCATAGAAAGGCAACCAAAACATAACAAAACAACAATATCAAAGACTACTTACAAGATGACTGCTTCCAGAGGTATACAAAGGAAATGGCAAGGGATACTATGGGAGAGTTTCATCGTATGGCCCTATCATGGGTTATCCTAGCTACCTCTCAACAGGCTCCAACCCCCAACTATGGTATTGCCTCTCACTAGGCATTGGCCCCATAGGGTGACACATGCAAGACTGCTAGTCCCTCATGAGGATGAGGTAGCGATCTTGCTGACCACGACCTTCTCATCCCACCCTTAGTCTGCAAAAGCACTAACGGTGTGGGAAAGGTATCTTACTTACCTTTAATTAATGTATACCTACCCATCCCACTAGTTTATTTTGTTAAGTTTTCACTTCTTTATCCAACTCCTCTATGGGTTATCTAGGCTGCCCCTTTGTGCACCGACCCCCATGAAGAGTCATTATCCCTAATACCCCAAAAAAAAACTCACAAGAAGGGGTGTACCAAACATTAAAACCCACAAAACAAGTACATGTGCGAGGAATGAAACATCTCACTAAAGAATCACAACGAAGAAAAAATAACGACACAAGGTAACACCCGCAAGAAACAAAACAAAGGTTAGATCACGAAATTCTGACAACACAGCTTTCCCACTACCTCTGGAAGCCTACTAAACCAACTACCCTTGCCTCCTGATAGGGAAGGTCTCAATACTATGGGTTCCCAACGAACTTTCAAATCTTGACTATGAGAAAGTCATCACAAACAAATAAACCCACAAGAGAAACTCACTTCAAGGAATCAAAGAACCAAAATCAACCTCTAATTTTCTTAACATAAACAAAGTAATAATTTTAAGGAACTTTTTAAATAAACCACAACAAAATACTATTTAAAAATCTATAACAAAATCATTATATTCAATTTTTGAATTTTCTAATACATCAAAAGCATTAAATTAAGGAAGAACATTTTTTTAATTCATCACAGTGGAGATCATTTAATTAATCAAGAAAACTATAGTATGTCGACATATTTCAAATTCTCGTCAAGGTGTCTAATTGTGTTTATTTCTTTTAATTCAAACAAATTTATTTTCCATCAATTATCCAATTATAAATATTTCAATATATACATATATAAATATATTTATGTATACATGTATACGTATATATCAATATATTTAATTAATTATATTTAATCATATAAATATTTTTTTACATCAACATAAATCACAAATATAATGATGTAAATCTGTTAATTTACATATTCATATATATATATATATATATATAATACAAGCACACAAAACCAGGGTGCAACCTCAGGAGACTGTGAACAACAGTCACTAGCTGCAATTACAAACAAAATCAACATATCAAATTTGCATACACCTATTCATCATGGTGTGGTTGTGACCGAGCATGGAAATGTTCTAATTTTCATTAATATACTACACAATTGCTAATGAAAACCACAACAACAATTTAGAATAGATAAGATAAAAAAAATGATTTGGGCACCCAAAAGACCAAGGTGCAGCCACCCACCAATCTGCAACTCTAATTAAAGTTAAAAATTGAAACTATGTTGGAATGTAACAAACAAAACCAAGCAAAATTTGATAAAAGAAAACCCATTAATGAAGATGCAAGAGTCTCCAACAGGGGTGCGGCTAAAGGGAGGCTGCACACAACATTCAAAGAGAGAAAGGAAGAGGGGTGCAGTTGAATACCAAGCATGGTCAATGCAACACTGTCAGTTTCTAGGCTATTATTATTGGATTGTGACAACAATAAAACAAGAAAACAAAAAAAAAACAAGAAAACAAATCATATCTCAATTTTTTAGAAAGAAAACAGTTTTATCTTTTAAAAGGAAATTTCTAATTTCTTTAAAGGAATAAAACAAGTTTTTTCTATGTTAAGTGATTATTGTTATCTTGAAGATATTATATATATCTTGGTTGCCTTGAAGGAAAAGTAAGAGTTGAGGATTGCAGATTGCAAGAGCAGTTTTTGAATAGTAGATTGCAAGAGTGATTGCAGGTTTGATGTTATTTTAAATTGTAAGAGCAATTGTTGAGATTTGTGAAATTGCAAGAGCAATTATGATAGCAGTAGTTGTGAAGCTTGTCATTGTTTTCTCCGAGCAATAAAATTACCGATACCTTGCCCCATGGATGTTTCCTGATGTTTTTTCAAGGTTTTACCATGTAAATCAACTTCTTATTAATTTTTTTGTTTTTCATTTAATTCTTTGTATTATTTCTTTGCAACTAATTTGTGTTGCAATATTTTAATCTTCTGGGTTTAAGCTTTTGCTTCTATAACAAGTGGTATCAGAGCGATTATTTGTGCAGCAACTATATTAGGATTTGGTGTTGAGTTTTGCAACATCAAATGGCGAAGGTTTCAAATGCAAGGTTCGAGGTGGAGAAATTTAATGGAAAGAATAGCTTTGAGCTATGGAAGCTTAAGATGCATGATTTGTTAGTGTAGCAGGGATTGCACAAGGCATTGGTAGGAAAGTCAAAGAAACCTACAAATATGTCTGATGAAGACTAGGAAGATCTAGATATGAGAGCTCTTAGCACAATTTAGTTGTGTTTGGAAAATGAGGTTCTTTTCAATATTGTTGGAGAGGTAACAACACCAGGCTTATGGAGCAAAATGGAGAGTCTTTACATGATGAAATCCTTGACGAATTAAATCTACTTGAAGAGGAAACTGTATAGTTTGCAAATGAGGGAAGGTATAATTTTTTTTGATCATTTAAATATTTTCAATACTCTTATTTGTCAATTAACTAGTATGGGTGTACAAATCGAAGAGGAAGACAAGGCAGTTACACTATTGTGTTTGTTGCCTGAATCCTAGAATCACTTAGTCACTTCTATTAGCTTTAGCACAACTGAAACCCTTGAATTTGATTATGTTGTTGGGACTTTATTATCTAAAGATGTGTGGAGGATGTCTAATACACAAATCTCCACACCAGAAGCAATGGTGGGTAGAGGACAGTCCATAGAAAAAGGAAAAAAGGGTAGAGGAAGATGTCGGTATTGCAGTAAATCAGGACATCACAAGAAAGATTGTTGGAAGTGGAAAGAAGATAATAATGAATCCAAAAAGGAAACAAATTTTGTTGAGACAAGTTCAGGTATGGCTGATGAAGTTTTGTCTGTTTGTGATATCTTACAAAATCATGAGGGATGGTTGTTTGGTTTTGGTGCTTCTAATCACATGTTTCCACATAGGAGTTGGTTTTCTACTTACCAACCTATTGATGGTGTTGTTCTTATGGGAAATAATACTTATTGTAAGACTGTTGGGTTGGGAAGCATTAAAATTAAAATGTTTGACGGTGTTGTAAAGATGTTAACAGGGGTAAGACATGTACCAGAACTAAAAAAGAATTTAGTTTCTCTGGGAGTTTTGGATTCTGATGGTTATAACTTCTTCAGTCAAGGTGGAGTACTAAAAGTGTCAAAGGGTAGTTTAGTTTTCATGGAGGTTACAAAAGTTGGAAACCTTTATAGGCTAAATAGGAGTATTGAGTTAAATAAAGAAATGGTAGTATCTAATGAGCCTACTTGTTTATGGAAATTGGGTCATATGAGTGTGGAATGGCTAAAGATACTATTAGAGAAGCTGAGGTGGAGTTTGGCTTCTCTTGGCTTGCAAAAAAGGTGGTGAGTGGGCATGGACAGGTATCAGATAAATTGTTGTCAAGGTGGAGATTATTGGATTGCAACATGACAACAATAAAACAATAAAACAAGAAAAAAAAACAAGAAAACAAATCATATCTCAATTTTTTAGAAAGAAAATAGTTTTATCTTTCAAAAGAAAATTTCTAATTTCTTTAAAGGAATAAAAAAAATATTATATGTTAAGTGATGATTGTTATCTTGAAGATATTATATATATCTTGGTTGCCTTGAAGGAAAAGTAAGAGTTGAGGATTTTAGATTGCAAGAGAAATTTTTGAATTGTAGATTGCAAGATTGATTGTAAGTTTGATGTTATTGTAAATTGCAAGAGAAATTGTTGAGATTTGTAAAATTGCAAGAGAAATTATGATAGCAACAGTTGTGAAGCTTGTAATTGTTTTCTCCAAGCAATAAAATTACTGATACCTTGCCCCATGGATGTTTCCTTGATATTTTTTCAAGGTTTTACCTTGTAAATCAATTTCTTATGTGTTTTTCTATTTTTCATTTAATTCTCTGTATTATTTCTTTGCAACTAATTTGTGCTGCAATATTTTAATCTTTTGGGTTTATGCTTACGCTTCCATAACAGTTATCAATTTCAACATCAACATGGGGTTTAGAACATAGCAAATAGACCACCCAATGCATGAATAGATTTGATTCCTACTGAGTCAAGAGTTTGAACTAACGTGAGGGATAGTAACATCGTGGTAAGCATAAATAACTGGCAACCTATAGGAATCCAAGAATACACCATAAAAAAATAATTCACTTCCCTTAAGAGAAATCTACATTAATTAAAGACTCATAGCAAGTCGCGTGCCAAAGCCAATGGGAGACTGGCTGAGAGCCAAGAGTTAAATTTAAAGACTTAAAAAATCATTGCTAAAAACTTAACATTTGAAGTTTCCCAAACACCACCCCAATAGGGAGAAGAGATTTGGTTGGGGATCCTTTCACAACAAGCCAAAAATTAGACAGAAGATAACAGGATGGAAGAAAACCACGCCATAATAATAGAAGGATACTTTAAATTTGGACAAGGTCGAATTAAGTGCAACACATAAGTAATGTTTTTTCTTTAGATAAGATGAAGCCAGTGAGTAATTGAAACCCGAAAGGGATGACAAAAAGCTAGACGACTATTAAAAAAAATTCTTTGACAAAACTAGATGGCTATCATGGCTTCTAATAACAACATGAAGAGGGCACTAGATGAAAGCAATAAAGAAATTCTATTGAAGTCCAATTAATCAAAAGTTTCTTGCATTGACGGATCGAATTACAAACGAGGAAAACACACAAAAATTTCTAGCACTAAATTTTTTTCTTAAAACAAAATATCGATAACCCACCTGGAATCCTTCACTCAGTGACAGATAGGATAGGTTGACAATAACGATCTCACTACCAATCCTTCTTCTCTCAAACTTCGATCGTATCTTCAATAGCAATCATCTCTCTCTTTTTTTTTTTTTGAAATTGACAAGCCAAAGAAAATGATTTTTGCAGAGAGAAAACTTCTTTTTGTTCCAAAAAATAGCTAAATTAACTTCTTTCTTTTCCCATTTTATTCCAGAAACGCCTTTCATTTTTGAAAGTAAAATCGACTAATAAATCATTAAAACACAAAATCGACAAATTGCTTCTAGTTTTCAAAAACTAAAATCAATCAAGATAGCAATTTCCCATTCTTTTCTTCCAATTTCCAAGTGTGCATGTACATGCACTCATCTTTTCCCTCTTTTACAACTTTTTATCCTTTAGCATATCTTTCATTTTTATTTAATTTCAAAAATCATATTTATCTCCACCTTTAATCAATTAAAATATCATTATATTAAAATTTATCTTTAATTATTATTTAACAATTAAAACCATTAAATTACACTATTTAATAAATAATTATTATTATCCATATAACTCTTTTTAATAAACGTGATTCATTTAATTACAATTCAAATTTTCAAAATAATTTAATCATTTTCTTAATAAAATTTACTCAGTAATAAGATTTAATAATTTAATTAAATCCAAGTCTTACTTAAAAACATTGTAAAAATGATTAATTAAACGACAATAATAATCTCAATAGGGAAAACATCAATTATAACAATTAATTAAAATGACACTTAAACAACAATCAAAATAAACGACTGAAAAACAAAATGATACCAAAACGGGAACGGGGTCATCGACGAACAACACCGTCAGACACAACGATGGGGTGACGGACTCGGATGGGGAAACATTCTTGTCAACTCCATTTTCAACTTCATACCCGTTGGGATAGTAGGGCACGCTTAGACCTGACAACGCAGGTGGAGTTGGTGCTAGCTACCTGCATCTTGCATCAAACCAATGCCACACAACATATATATCTTGTCACAAGCACACCGTGAAAGGTAGTCGCTGCATAGCAAGGCGCTCATGAACAAGCAATGCTACACTGTCCTTCCACCAAGACTCAACCAAAAAATACATCATCATAAATATTTAGAAATAAGCATTAAGCAATAACATCATAACATAATACCACATCCAGATGAACCAGATAAAACCAAACACCAAGTATCATCATATCAACAACATCATAAAACAATATATCATGAGCATCCAAGCAAACTAGACTACCAACCACACAAGTCAAACTGGTGAAACAATCACCACCATAGTCTCAATTCCACAACACAACATAAAAGAGTATCTAGATAGTGACAGTAACACGAGGGGTGTTACAAATATGTTACTAGTTGTTCATCTTTTAAACATAATAAAGGAGTATTATTATTTAAACTTGCATTATACATTAACCATGATGTTGCCCTCATTCAATCACTAATTTAATAGTAAAATTCAATCCAAAATTAAGCATTATTAATATTGTTGGTACTTATTAAATGCTTATTCCTTAATTAGTAACATTATTATTTATTTATTAATTCATAGGTTATTATTAAGGATATATTATCTACTCATTCATTTACTCACCTAAATGATTATAAATAAAGGAATAAAGGAAAATAAAATAAAATAATAACAACATCATTATTAAATCTACTGTCTAACCATTAAAATTATTTTTAATTATCATCTCAAATATTTATGTCAATAAAATTATTATTGTTTAATCTCATCAATGTTTAAACCTTAATAATAATATTGTTGTTTCAACAATGTTTATGAAATATTAAAAAAAAACAATGCTCTAACCCACACGATTGCTCGATTTTATCTGAAGATAATGATTACATAAATTCCACTAGTTAAATTAAATTAATATAATAAGGATTAATTTCACTTGATGTATTTTCAAATTTTAAAATTGCAAAAAAAAAAAAAAAAAAACTTACTTTTTTCACTTTATGTGTTTTCAAATTTTAAAATTGCAAAACAAAAGAATAAAGCTTACTTTTTTCTTTTTCTTTTTTTTTAAATGTCTTCTAAAATAGCTTTAAGTTATTACTTAAATAAGGGTCCCTATTTACATTATCCCCACCAAGTCAAATTAGAAAGTTAACTGAAATTAATTTATATAATGACAATTAGAAAATAATGAAATGTGCAACAAATCTTGTTTGTTGGATTGGTTAAGTCTCAACCCTTGGATCTTAGGGCAACTTCTTATTGCCCTAAATCATAAGAATAATCTTTTAACCCCTCTTCCTTTCTTTTTCACTCATTTGGGCTTTCTTTTTCACTCATTTGGGATTTTTGCAGGTTTGAAGAAGGGAAGTAAATAAGCTTCAATTTGTGGTTTCTTTTGCTTTTCTCCTCTTTATATATATATATATATACGCATACATACACAGTTGTATAAAATTATGAGCCATACGAAAAAAAAACCTCTATCATTTTTATTTCCATTTACTACTATTTAGAGCAAGTGACATTTTGCATAGACATTTTTTTAAGGGTTTGAAATGTAATGGATTTGAAATGCGACATCTCTTTTGTGAGGGTGGTTGGGGAGTGCTCCTCAAGATCCGCAGCCTTCTTGGGCAATGCCTCCTTCACACAGGTGTAACCCTATTTATTTTTTGTTAATATATATTTTTTTATAATTTTGTATTAAGCATTTATATAGTAATTTAATATTACTATATGTATTTTAATATGATTTTTCTTTTATTTTATTTTATAAATTTTAAAATATATAATAATATATACTATCATAATTTTTTTTTTGATTCATCAATCGCAGCCTGGGGCTGCGAAGTTATATTTATATTAATATCAATAGGATTTACACCAGTTCATCCAACGACTAGACTGGTAGATTTTACAAAATGGAGATCATCCCGTCTCCCATTACTAATTACAATGACGCAAATCCAAGCTATCTCTCGTGGATGGAAATGATGTCCATCTTGGATTGTGTACTGAGGGATGATTTCTTTGGTGCTCTTCCCACAACTCGTCACTATCTGCATTAAAACTCCCAGCTCTAACATCCTCAATTTGCATCCCATTTCCTTAAGTAATGATGCATTTTGCCTCTTATTTGTAGTTTGAGAGATTGCTCCCTCACGCAAGTTGAAGGGAGATGGGATGGCTTCGTCCTTTCACTAGTGATGTGGCCATTGGGAACAACAGAGATGGGCAACATTTGAACGGGTACAAGCCTTAGAGTCGGCAATAGGATATGTCGAAACTAGCCCAGGTAGCTTAGTCTATAACACCCATTTAACACATGGACAACAAACTTAGTCTCCAGTTACCCCTGCATTAGCAAGAGCATCAACCTCTTTATTGCCCTCCCTATAAATATGATTGATTGTATATAGTTTGAATAATTTTAACATTTCAAATACTCTTGAGAGGAGCGCTTGAAGCTTCCAATTTTGAACCTTACCACTCCAATGGTGTTTACTACCATTGTCGAATCTCCTTCTATTGCAATTTTAGTTGCTCCGATATCCTTACAGAGCTTAATCCCTCGAGTCACTGCCAGGAATTTTGCCTCATTATTTGTCCTAGGAGGAATTTTTACTGAGGAAGATATGATTGTATTTCCTTTCCAATCTCTTGCAATACAACCTACCCCTGAAGGTCTCGGGTTGCCTTTAGAGGCCCCATCGAAATTCAGTTTAAGCCAACCTTGTTTGGGTGGAGACCATATTGCAAAGGATTGTTCTTGTTGGGTTTCCAAGCCACCTTGACCATACCATGTTGGGACCCAGAACATTGGCCAAGTCTGTCTGATCTTGGCATCCCATTATGAGAAGGTCTTTCCTTTAATTTCTCTTTGTTCAATCTTGGCGATAATAGTTTCAACTAAGACTACTTCTATTTTACTGATCAAAGACACAATTCCCATCTTTTTATCTTGCAATAGACGCCTATTCCGTTCTTTCCATATCTCCCATGCCAAGATCGATGGGCTTATAGTCCATATATCCCCATAGACTGATTTGTTTTTGAGAGATGGCCAGGATAGCAACCAACTTAGAAGGTTATTGGGCATTGCATAGGACCACTCTAATCTTGCACAAAGCCACTGCCATCATTGTTGCGCATAAGGACAGCCCAGGAGTAGATGGTTGGATGACTCTTCCACCTGTTCACATAACACACATCTTGAAGGACCATGAAAACCAAGGTGGGAAAAGTTGTTCGCAGTTAGAATTTGGTCTTGCATAGCTTCCCAAATGAAGGTCCCTGCCTTAGGGAGACAAACATTTCTCAACCATAGGTGAAGAGGAAGTCGCTCTACTTGTCTCACACGCTCCTTATGTAACGCTTTGTAGCCATCTCTCACATTGTAACTACCTGTCTTTGAGCCTACCCATACCAAAGTGTTCTTTGTTACATATTATTAAAGACCTTCCTTGTAAAGCTTCTAGCAGACATGTCACTTCTCTTTGGGGTAGGTTTAGGTTTGCAAAATCTTTCCATTTCCACTCCATGACCGATTTTCTTACTTCTACTGTTAAGTAGTCCTTAACATAGATACCCAAGTCTCCTTTAATTTGCTTTTGACTACTGCCACTTCTATGAGGTTGTCAAGGCTTGGTGCACTTTCCCACGAGTCTTCCCAAAATAGTTATTTTCTGTCATCATGTATATCCCAGGTTAGATAGTCACAAACCACCTTTTTACATTGTGGCACAAAATTCCATATATGAGAGCCTTTAGGGGGGTTAGTAGTGGTTAATATATTCCTGTCTGATTCATCCTTTAAGTACTTTTGATGGAGGATCTTTTCCCACTTATTATGAGGTTCCTTATGCATGCGCCAGACCAATTTTTCCTCGGGGACCTTGTTTTGCAATTCCAAATGCTTGAACCTGGGCCCTCCATCCTCCTTTACCTTGTAGAGTTTCTCCCAAGTGATTAGAGCTATCTTCCTTTTCTCAACATTCCCTTGCCAAAAAAACTACCTATAGATCTTGGTGAGATTCGATACAAAACCACTTGGGATGGACATTATAGAAATGAGGTATACTGGAAGAGCTAACAATAGATATTTTATCATCGTAATTCTTTCGACCCATGTTAACCACTTGGCCTTCCATGCGTTCACCTTGGCATTTGTTTTCAACTAAAGGGGATCCCATAGTCTAGTTGGCCTTGTTCCTTTTGCCAGAGGGACCCCTAAATATGTGCATGGTAGTTTTCCTTTTTTGAAGCTTAAGATCCTCAAGATCTCCTTTTCTTTTTGGATGGTTGTGTTGAAAAATAAAACTTTAGACTTATTCTCATTCACTTTTTTCCTAAATGCCTTGGCATATTTCCTCATAATAGTGTTCAAATGTGTTGCCTATCTCCTCTTTGCAACACCCAATAGGGTCGTATCATTAGAAAATTGTTGATGAGTTACTAGCTGAGTGTCACTGGTTACTGTGATTCCTTCAATCTGGGCAAAACTAAGAGCATGTAGTATGGTTCATCCTAAAACTTCAGCCATTAGGATGTATAGGAAAGGAGAGATAGGTTCTCCTTGACGTAACCCCCAAGAGACTTCAAAAAACCCCTCTGGTGTATCGTTAACTAATACTAAAAACTTGGGAGTTGAAGTGCAAGTATATATCCAATTCAACCACCTTTTGTTGAAGCCAAAGACTTCTAGTACTTTGATGAAGAACCTCCAATCAACTGTCATAGGATTTTCGAATATCCAATTTGATTATCATACTGGCTTGCTTGTTCTGTTGAATAGAGTGTATTGCTTCCTGTGCTAGGATTACTCCATCCAAGATTGATCTACCTAGCACAAAGCTCATTTTTTCTTCTACCACTAATGATAGGAGGATAAATTTTAATCTATTTTCCATGGCCTTTGTCATAACTTTATAAATTATATTGTATAAAGTGATTGGCCTATAATCATCTAGTGATTCTGATGCTTCTTTCTTAGGGATGAGAGTTATGAATGTATTATTGACTTGTTTGAGTAAGTTTCTTTAATTCCATGAAGCTTCTATTGCATCTGCTAGTTCATCCCCCAATAGATACCAAAATTTCTGAAAGAAGATTGCTGGTAGGCCATCTGGACCTCAGGATTTTTTAGGGTGCAATTGGAAAAGAGCATTTTGGATTTCTTCCCTGGTGAATTTGGCATTTAACATCTTGTTTTGTTCTTTTGTCACCAGTTTGGGGATGTTTCTTAGCATCTCTTATTGATGTTGTAGGGTTGAACCATCAAAATTGTTTAGAAGATTGGTGAAGTAATTGACTATTTCTGCCACCAACTCCTTGGGCCCCTCTATCCTTTGCCCATCTTCCCATTTTAGACTGGTTATCCAATTCACACTCCTACACTTCCTAGTACTATTATGTTCAAGAATTTTGTATTCGTGTCTCCCACACCTCTTGGGATTTTTGTCTCCAAAATATTTCCTCTTTGGCTAATACCTCTCCATACTTTCATAGGAGCTCTTTTTCTTTTAAGAAACTTTGTTGATTCATTCCGTTCTAGATGATATCCTCTTCAACACTGTTGAGTTCTTCTTCAATACTTTCCTTTGACTCAAATATGTTCTCGAAACAATTCTAGTTTCAATCTTTAATCTTTTGTTTTAGCTCCTTTAGCTTGGTTATAAAATGATGCATCTTCAAACCAGTAACTTGAAATTCTTCCCACCATTTCTCCACTAGGCCTGAGAAGTTCGGATCTTTGAACCACATATTTTCAAATTTAAATGGGGAACGTACAGGACTCTTATCTTCTTGTATGTCTAGCTAGATGGGAAGGTGATCTGAACCAACATAGGGGGAAATTGTTGCTTCAACGAGAAACGGGAAGTTGTCTAAGCTTCCCCAAAATAAAAACCTGTCCAATTTCTCTACAATCATACATGGACCTATCCTTTTGTTCATCTAAGTAAAGGTCCCATTTCTAAAATCTATGTTTAGCAGTTGATTCTAAATAATCCAATCCCAAAAATCCTTTTGTGACTGATTTTTCCCATGTATTCCTCCAAATTTTTCTGAGTCCTCCAATATCATATTGAAGTCCCCAGCCACCACAAAGCACTTTCCTTGCATAGACTACAAAAACAACTCTACTCCTGCCATATATTTGGTATCAGGACATAATAACTTGGCCAAAATAACCCTGGACAGAATAACCTAGCCAAAATAACCCAAGGACAAAATAACCCATGGTCATAATAACCCATGGACAAAATAACCTGTGGTCAAAATAACCCATGGACAAAATAACCCATGGTCATTTTAGATCAAGCTAGTAAACTAGAAATGACATAAAATAAATTATAAATATGATTGTGAAGCACCATAGATGCTATTTAGGTCATTTTTAGACCATATATCCATTATATACCCCTAAAATAGCCTTAAAACACCTTTAATATGCTTAAATAACCTATAAAATGGTAAATAATTATAAAAATAAAGGCAATTTCGTGGGAATAAGTTGATTAAGAGTTATTATGAAAAGATATAAATGAAAAGGCATTAAGAAGATATATAAAGTGGTAGAATTAAGAGAAGTAAAGAAAGGAAGAAGGGGAGAAGAAGTAAGCGTGTGTAGAGTGATAAGAAGAGGAGAAATCCAAACTCATAAAAGAAGATATTTTGTAATACATTTTTTTTAACATTATTTTAAATTTTCCTAGGGTTTTCTAAAAGAGTGTACAAAAAATCAATATACCTTTTAGGGAACCAACACATTCTTCATAATTTTTAATAGATACAATGCCTCTTCAGTTTTTAACAAGTCAAAAAACAAGAATTTACTTATTGTAGACGGTTACACATTTTTGTTTCATTGACAAGGCATCAATAAAATGATTTGGCGTTGTGTGGAATATTTTACAAATAAATGTTCAAGTCGATGCTATACTACGACAAAAATAGAATTTGGTGATGTGATTAGCAGTACAAAACATAATCATGCTCCAAAACTTGAGATGATCACTATCAAACACAAATTGAAATAAATAAAATACATGGCATGCTCGACTCGAGATTCTACAAGAAATATCATCGTTGCTTCATATTCTAATATTTCATTACCTGTAGCAAGAGCAATACAATCAACCCATGCATTATCCAAATGATTCAAAGAAAAAGATTAAGATTTGAAGCGCCGCCACCAAATCCTCACACATCAGCAGATCTTATCTTACCAGTTGAATATACAATTACCAATAGAGGGGAAAAGTTTATTTTTCATGACAGTAATGATGAGAATCATTTTTTAATATTCACCACCACATAGAATTTGCAATTACTGAAAGAATCTAAAATTTTGGTTTAGTGACGGTACATATAAAACAGTGCCAAGTATTTTTCAACAGTTGTACATGATTCTTGGTTTGAAAACTAATGCAATATTTCCACTCATTTATATTCTTATGAGCAACAAAACAAGAACCACTTATACACAAGTACTTGCATAATTAGAACAACTTCAACCTGATCTAAACCCAAAAACTATACTTATTGATTTTGAATTAGGTTTAATGGGAGCTATTTCTAAAATTTTTCCAAATGCCACTATTCAGGGATGTTTTTTCCATTTCTCTCAATGCTTGTGGAGGAAAGTTCAAGAATAAGGTCTACAAACACGTTATAGTGTCAATGAAGTATTTGCATATGAGATCAAGAAACTTGTTGCATTAGCTTTTGTGCCTCAGATAGACGTAATTAATGCATTTGAAACACTTCAACAATCTCCTTATTATATAGAACATGAGGAGACCCTGCAACCCATAATTGATTATTTTGAAGACACGTGGATTGGAAGACTAACCAAAAGATGCAACAGATGATCACCCAAGTTTCCAATCACAATGCGCAATTGCTATTCAGCTACTCAAGATGATCTTCCCATAACCAATAATACTATTGAGGGATGGCACAGAGGATTTAGTGAATTGCTTCAAGCATCGCACAGCTTAGTCTTGAAATTCATCAAAGCAATGAAAAAAGAACAGAGTCTCCAAGAGAATAGAATAGAGAAATATATGGTTGGATACACTGGGCAACCAAGTAGGAAAGAATACTGTGAACTCAAAGAAAGACTAAAAAATTGGTTGATGGTTATGACAACCATAACATTTTAGATTATATAAGAGGCATCACTCATAATTTGACACTTTAATTGAAAATTTGAATAATAATTTTTTTTTAGCAACATACATGTAATTTATAAATTTTGTTTTCCTTTCTCTATATTCTTATGGGGATATTTTGTCCATGGGTTATTCTGACCACGCGTTATTTTGGCTTGGGTTATTATGACCCTGGGTTATTTTGTCCCTGGGTTATTATGACCGTGTTATTCTGTCCAGGGTTATTTTGGCCAGGTTATTATGTCCTGTAACCATATATTTCACTTTTTGATTACTGAATTAGGCCTGTAGATGTTTATGAGTCTGAACCTTATTTTTGAGTGTATAATGTGAACCCAATAGCTTTTCCAACAAGGGTTTTCTACAATCATCTTAATCTTCACTAAATTTGGTTTCCAAAGGGTAGAAATGCCTCTAGAAGCCCCATTGGCTTGGACCCCTAAAACATTCCATCCTGGCACTTTCTTCTTGAATCTTTCCATATCCTCTTTACTCATTTTTTACTCTTGTATCAAAATTATGTTTGCGTTGGTCAAAGAGAGTCTTCTTTTGACCAAATGTTGTTTGTTAGGAGCATTTAAGCCCCTAACATTCTAGGATAGTAACTTCATGATGACCCGGGAAGGGGGGCTCCCTTCCCTGACCTCAGCAACATAGTTAATTTTTGTTGACCTTCAGCATCTCCTGCCATAACTCTAAGCTCTTGCATTGATTTCCTCCCCCTTGACTTATGCTTTCCACAATTTGGATTTGATTTATTGGATGCCACTTGTTTGAACCCAAGGATACCCAAGGCTTGATCTTCCTTTTGATCTTCTTCCATTTCTACTAATGCCTTTAATAGAAGTCATTGCTTAGCCAGAGACAAGGCATCGTTAACAATGTCCTCACCATCACATTCTGAGTTAAACTCAAGGGCTTCCAAATCTCCTGACTCTCCTTTGCTCATGGTTAAAGCCAAAATTCCTTCATTTATTCCTTCCTCTACTCTAGGGTTTTCACTTCCCCAGCAAGGGATCGCTTCAAACTCAGTTTTATGCTTCTTGGACGAGGCCCTTGTGATCTCTTGGGGGATGTCTTCGGCCATTTCATTCCCAGGGGAAACTTTTCCTAGAGTTTGTGGTGCTTGATGGGACTTGTCATTGTATCCTCTTAGGACATATAACCCCTGCTCTTGATTATTGAGGACCTTTGCTACTATAAGGCCCAATCCCCAATGCAAATGTTTTCAACTCGTTACTTAATTAATGGTTTTATCATCACATGGAATAGTTGAATTAATTTGATGATTTAAGCAATTTTATTTGAATTGAGCTTGTTAGGGAAGTGTAAAGAGGATCCCATGGGATGTGACTTATGTGGGTTATATTTTAAACCTATTAAAGAGGGAGCAGAGGAAAACCTAAATAATTAAAATTGGATAACATGGAGTGATATATTGCAGTGCGTGATTTTTAGTTGATATTTTTGATGTGCCAATTTATTGTAGTAGGTGATAGAATGGAAGCATGTGTCCTCTCACACCATGATGATTACATAATTTATAATTTCAAGTACACAAATAATACAAATAATTAGTTATTTTGTGAAGTGTTGCTAAGGCCTTTGTAGTTGTACACGCTTGTTAATAGGAATTAGATTTCAAATTAATGTTGCAATGTCCTAACTAATAGTTGATTTGATTCAATTAATTATGTTTTATCATGTTCATTTCTCTTGGATGCTAACATTGAATTGAAAAGGTTTGAGTACTTAAAATGATTTTGTTATTATTATCCTATGAGCATATGATAATGTGATTAGATGGATTTGGGGATAACAGATGTGGTGCAATTATGATTTATCTTGTTGGAATTGATTTTGTTAATGTTAAAATAAAGATTCAAACATCTCCCTTTGGGTTTCTTTTGTAAATGTTCGTGCGCCGGCCTATGCGTCACCGAGTTTATTCAGCTTTCTGACAAGTTTTGATCTTCCCCTTTGCATATTTCTCACTTCGCAGCTTCGGGTAGAGGCTTCCCTTTCGGGTCCAAGGAGGCTGCGCTGGGCCTCCACGTGTCCCACTTACGGAGGATTTTATTTCTTTTTCCCTTGAGGTCTCTTCGGGTTGCGAAGGCCTTCCACAAGGGCAATCACTCCTAAGATTGTCAGAGGGGCCCACATCTTGGTACGTGGCAGCGTATCGCAAACTTTTCTTGCAGGGATAAAATGAGCAGCTGCAGGCTGCGAAATGCTTCCGCTCACCTTCTTTTATTTTGGTAGGCCCTACCTTCAACCAGGTGGCAACCGTTCGCAGCCTTTTCAATGCAGCAAGAAGGTGAACACCGCGGGTTGCGAAACGCTGCCACGCGTCTTTCGCACCCGGTTCATACGGCTTTCTCTCCACTTCAGGAGCGACCTCAATCCCTTGAACACGTGTTGCATCTTCGCAAGCTCTCGACAGCAAGGAATGAGGTTTTCATTCGGGCAGCGATAGGCTGCCACGTGCCTTACGCTGATCCTTGGGACGGGCGATAGGCTGGCTAGCGAGATTATGTTATTAGATGCCGCTCTTCATGAATTCTAAAGCGGTGGATGACACTTGTAGCCTCGGGCCTGGCTGGGACCACTGCCATCATTAACAAAGGGCACACCTGTAATTGAATGACCGGATGATGTGTTCTAACTGGTTACTGTTGTAGCGGCATTAGGAATCTTCCGATTCTGGCATCATTGCAGGAGATTGTGGGATCTTTTCTGTTACAGCTTTCCAAAGCGGTGGGAGTTTTCTCTCCAGCTATATATATACTCAGGGGTCCACAACAGGGAGGAGATAGAAAAAAAAGAATACTGGTTTTAGCAGGAGACACCAGGCCTCTTTTACATGTTTATTTGCAAGAAATTTTCAGACTGTGCCCACTGTTCGGCCTTTCTATTTTTCATGTTTTGATCAAACTGTAAACTATGCCTTTTATTGTCCTAAGTATTTCATTTGGTAAGACTTCTATATATTGAATACAAGCTTGCTTATCTAAATCATGTCTAAATGACTCTTCTTAGTAGTAAGGATGTATGTGATACTATTTTATGTCAATAAAATGAATTGTTTATGCTATAGCCTTAAGTTTCTGATGTTTTGGAACATAACAACAACATTCAGGCCCTTAAATCTATGATTTATCGTGCCCCTCGGCAAATTTTGGCGCATCACCTTAGATTAGACTTTGCTTTATTATATCCGCTTCCTTTTCCCTTTCCAAAAACCATTATAGAAGAAGCGGCTTCTTTAAAATCCGGAGGTCACTCAGTTTGGCGCAAAGGGTCCCCCTTGAACTGAGTTTCCCATAAGGCACTGTTACCTCGCCAATTTTTGGCGTCTTTGTCCTTTTTTTCTGGCACACCCAGTGGGACCTGAACTAATGAAATTACTTTATAAAGGGTGTATGAACCATCGGCCTGTAGCTAGATCTCAGACTGCAAATAATCCAGGTTTACTAGTACCTCCGCTAGGAACAGTCCAGGCCGCAAATCAGCTAGTAGCCGTTCCATTCCCACCACCCTTTCCTCTCACCATGTTGCCGGCCGCGAACAGAAAATATGTAGCATGGGACGCTGGAAGTCCCCTGGTAGCTCCGGTAGCACCTGCTGTTTGGGGCGCTATCCCGGTTTCGACCCTGAAAGCTCTTCCCAAATTTGTCAGAGATAAAACAAAAACGCCAGCCAAACATTTGCAGGATGTAGTGGATGTATGTCTGGTACACGGTATTACAGCGCAGAATGTAGCCCTGAGGCTCCTTGCTGCGTCCTTCAAAGGCAAGGCTCTGGATTGGTACCGAACACTGACTCCTAACACCATTCGCACTTGGGATGACCTCAGAGATCCATTCTATGAAAGGTTCTCAAATGACGGAGATCGTTCTTCGTTATATTATCAGCTATCTGTCATCAAACGAGCACCCCAGGAGGCTCTGACGGACTTCAATGCCCGATTTCACTCAAGTTGGCAGAGGATTCCTGTGACTATCCGCCCGACTCTAGAACTGGCATTCATATTTTATCTGAAGTCCATTAACCCTGACATTTCTGTGATGATCAAGTCTTTGGGATGAGCCACTTTACTAGATGCTTATGCTACTGCTATCAAAGCAGAGAATCATTTAATAGATTGTGGGAAATTGCCTCCTCGACCTATTGTGCCGATATTTCCTGAAATATCAAACACAGCACAAGAGGTTGCATCGACTAGTACACCAACAACTCCCCAGTCAGTGTACTCGTATGCGGCCGCTCCGGAAAGCTTGGCTTCCACATCGGGTTCTTCTAGGGATGAAATAGGCGACCTCAAGGAGATGTTGCAGACTATGGAAAATGACATAACAACTCTCAAACGGAACCAAGCAATGCCTCCACGGCCTGCATATCAAAACTATCAAGGTGGCCAGTCTACTTATCAACAAAATCAATATCAGAGTGTGCCTCGCACTAATCCATCAACGCCGACTGCCAACCAAATAGTCTCGATGCCTACGCCACTGACAGGTGCGTTGCCAAGCTCAAGTAGAGAATTAACTGCGGGACAAAACAATCTAATTGATGACATCAATCCATGGTGTTTCCCCTGCAATGATGCACATATGCCTCGAAATTTTTCGCGTGGAAACTTACAACAGAAGGTGGCAGAACAACGCAATCAAGGTACTGCAGCAGAAAATGGAGAATACATATATGCCTCAGCAATGGAGAATGCGGTCCTTACCACGCAAATTCAAGGAATGTCCTTAGAGCAAGAGTCTGATATTGTGCCTGATCATGCGCTCTTCTCATGGATGGAAGATGAGGAAATGGTGTTTGCCAATGACATGTCCACAACTAAAACGCCGCAGGTGCAATCTAACTATAACACACGCTCAAAGAGGAGATTCACCAGTGAGCCGATTGTTTCACTTTCAGACAGCCCGCAATGCAAAGAAGTGTCCGATCAAATTTCCGGCACTTCGACCGTCTCTTCATCTTCTCAACCACGGAAGGAGATTATTATAACAAAAGCAAAGGAGCAGAAATCTCCAAGCTCATCACCTTTTAATGTGGTGGAGCAATTGAAGAAATCATCTGCTAATGTGTCTTTATGGGACATGCTAGCTATCCTGGAACAGAAAACTATGCTACAAAAGGCGCTTCAACAAGAGATCAACTCAGCACCAACAGAGCCATCTGCCAGTACGGAGGGGGTTTATCAAATGCCACTAGCTAAAATTCTTGCAGACAAGACGAAGGGATCCCATGCGGAAGGCGGAGGTAGGCCAAAACCTCAACCCTTCTTCTTAACTCTCATTGTAGGGAAGAAGCTATTACACAATGCTATGATTGATTCTGGCACTAGTACAACCGTTATGCCAAAACTGATAGCCGAAGCCTTGGGGCTCAGCTACGAACCTATGAAGAAGGGGGTGATGCAGCTAGATGGAAATAAAGTTGATACTGTGGGTGTCATCAAAGTGCTCCCGTTAACTCTATTTTCCTGCCCAAGTATCATGGTCCCACAAGATACAGTGATCATAGATGTTCCCCCTATGTTCGGTCTCTGTCTATCTCGAGAATTTACTTCAAAGGTGGGCGGATATTTGTCTTTATATTGGTCACATCTAATACTTAGGACCAAGCATGGTGCAAAAATGAAGATAGAATCGGAGGCTCTACATTCTGAACACGTGGCAGATGAGGCCCTGATCAATTTTGAGGCCGCACATACCTCCATCACCAAGCAGGACATGTACAATGTCGAACTGCTAGAGGAGGAGAAGGTGAGAGGAGACTGAAATGATAAGGAAGATGCTCTGTTGAGTGAACATACAAACAATGATCCTTTCGGGAATTATCATGCTACCGGATTGGGCACATATGTGATTTATGATGAAGACCAAGTTCTTCCGAAGGTCATCAAAGAATCCGACGATAACCAAGCAAATGAGCTATGGACGTTGTATTTTGACGGAGCAAGGAGCAAAGTTGGAGTTGGAGCAGGGGTATGTCTAATATCCCCGCAGAATGAAAATTTGTTGAGATCTTTTCATTTCCAATTCGCCTGTTCAAACAACAAGGCTGAATATGAAGGGTTAGTCCAAGCCCTAAGCCTAGCGGAACGAATGGGTATTAAGCAATTGATTGTGTTCAGAGATTCCGAACTGGTAGTCAATTAGGTCTGGGGAATTTCTGCAGTGAAGAATGTCCGAATGAGATCCTATCGGCATCAAATCTAGGACCTGATTGAAGGATTTGAAGCTTTTAACATCCTGACTATTCCCCGAATGCAAAATAGCGATGCAAATCGCATGGCGGTGACCGGCGCTCAGTTTGATCCTGTCGCTGACTTGCTTCGGAACAAATATTCAGTACGAGTGCTTGTTCGACCAGCGATTCCCAACAATGATCAGAGTTGGCAAGTATTTGAGAGCAATGAGCACATCGCCTCGTTCATCCAGCACTCAGGGGAATTTGCTGATCAACTTCAACCAAGGATCGCCGAAGCCTATGAAGGACAAATTATGCAGCTCAAGTCAAATAAACTTCTGAAAGGGTTAGTCACTCTCGAGAATTTTTTCGATTGTAATGACGCCCGAAATTGTAAGTGGAAATTCGTGGCAGACAAAAGTGATTATGAAAACCTTCGGGTCTCCGATGACAGGAATCTTCGAGTCAGAAAAGATGTTTCACAGTGAGATAGAGAAAGGCTTATTAGTTTCTGTGAAAAATATAGAGTAGTGGCCTGGTCCTACGATGATCTGGAGGGTTACGATCCTGGCATTATTCAGCATACTATTGAGCTAACAGAAGGTGTGAAACCAGTCCGACAGAAACAGTAGCCAATCAACCCTAAAGTTGAGGCCTTGATGGCACAAGAGCTAACCAAACTCATTGAGTCACGTATTGTCTTCCCAATCAAACACAGTACTTGGGTATCAAATCTGGTACCAGTCCGAAAGAAGAATGGTGATATTCGCTTATGCGTGGACTTCCGAGACCTGAACAGAGCATATCTGAAAGATCACTATCCATTGCCTTCTATGGAGTCGATCCTCCAAACTGTCGCAGGATCAGAAATATTCTCTCTGCTGGATGGCTTCTCTGGCTATAACCAGATTCGAGTTAAAAAAGAAGATCAGCATAAGACTACGTTCACCACCAAGTGGGGAACATTTGCATATGCTAAAATGCCTTTTGGTTTATTGAATGCAGGGGCAACTTTCCAGCGAACTATGGACATCGCATTCAGCGAACTTATCAATAAGTTTATTCTAATCTATTTGGATGACCTTACTGTGTTCTCTAAATCTAAAGATGATCATTTTGATCATTTGGAATTAGTTTTTCGAAAGTGCCAGGAGTTCGGGGTTTCCTTAAATCCAAAGAAATGTGTATTCGGAGTACCTCAGGGTAAGCTGTTAGGGCATGTTGTGTCTAAAGAAGGTATTTCAATTGACCCTGAATGAGTAAGGGCTATAAAGGAGCTTCCCCTTCTGGTAAATAAGAAAGGTGTCCGGTCTTTTTTGGGCAAGGTAAATTTTGTCAGCAAATTTATTTCTAATTTTGCGGGAATGATTAGGCCGATCACCCTAATGCTAAAAAAGGATCAAATTTTCAAGTGGACAATGGAAGCTCGGGAGGCATTTAAAAAGGTCAAGGAAGCGATCTCCGCAGCCCCGGTGTTAATTAACCCAGATCAATGCAAAGATTTTATAATGTATGCCTTCAGTAGCAAGTCCAGTATTGCCACTGTCCTGACTCAAAAGGATAGCGAAGTAAAGGGAGAGCATCCAATTGCGTTCTATTCCCGAACCCTAAAGGGATATGAGGCAAGTTATAACTTCGTCGAAAGACAGGCCTTCGCAATAGTAAAGGGACTTTAAAAATTTTGCCATCTGATTTCCTGTAACAAAGTTCTGGTATATGTCGCACATTCTAGTGTGTGTGAATACATCATGGAAGGAGAGATCATAGAAAAAAGGGCTAATTGGATTACCAAGATCTTGGAGTATGACATCGAGGTCAGGCCTACCAAGACTGTCAAAGGCAGAGGACTGTGTGAGTTTATGGCACAGAACGAGGAGGTGCCTGCTAAAGAGGAACAGCCAGAGCTCGTCCTGATAAATGGATCAGGATTGAAAGATGATTGGCTGACAGATAAAATGAACTTCATGCGAACCGGAAGGTATCCGCCAGGCCTCTCATCCCAAAAAAGAAGGTATTACCGGCTTCAAAATTGCGGATATACGCTGATAGAAGGAGTTCTTTTCAAAAGAAATTTTAATGGTGTGCTCCTGCGATACATTACTTCGGAGGAGGCGCAGAGGATCCTCGACGCATTTCACAATAGCGACGAAGGTGGACATTTCTCCGCTAAAACTACCGCCATCAAGGTCATGCGAGCTAGATATTACTGGCCTACACTTTTCAGTAATTCCTACTCTCTGGTAAGGGCTTATAAAAAATGTTAGTTCTTCTCTGACAGAAGGAAGAATTCAGCGATGCCCCTAAAACCTATCGTGGCAGATGAACCATTTGCGTAATGGGGCCTAGACTTCATCGGAATGATCAATCCGGTTTCTAGTGCCAGACATAAGTGGATTCTAACAGCTACAGACTACTTTACAAGGTGGGCGGAAGCTGTTCCCCTTAAGGGGGCAACAGAGACAGAGATTGTAGACTTCCTCGAAGCACTGGTAGCAAGGTTCGACCCTCCGAAGACAATCATTTCGGACAACGCCAGAGCATTTCTAGGTACAAAGGTATGTCACTTTGCATTAAAAAATGGCATATTCCTTAAAACATCATCAAACTATTATCCACAGGGAAATGGCCTAGCCGAGTCTACGAACAAAAGTTTAGTCTGACTCCTTAAAAAGGTTGGCTCAAAACACCAGAGGGAATGGCATAAAAATCTCCGAAAAGCGCTCTGGGCCAACCGTATAACTCCTAAGCAAGTCCTCAAGACTTCGCCTTATGAGCTGGTATATGGGAAGGAGGTGCTGTTACCTATCTCCATGGAGATCCCAGCAATACAGTTACTAAAATCCCTTGAGATAGAGCAAAATGGAGCCATGGAGGTTCGGCTCGCCGAACTGTTCTAAGTACAAGAAAAAAGGGAGAACTCCCTAATAGCGATGACAAGCCGTCAACAGGTGGTCAAACGATGGTTTGACAAGAAGGCTTCTGACCAAAGTCTAAAAAGTGGAGACTTAGTGCTAAAATATGACAGCAGGGCTGCAAAGCTAGGTCAGCACAGTAAGTTTGACAGCCTATGGGAAGGACCCTTCAAAATCATTCGGTGCATGCAACACAATGCTTTTGAGCTAGAAAACATGGAACAAGAACTGTTAGGAATCCCGGTCAATGGGATTCATCTTAAGTTGTTCCATTAGGCATAAATATCTACCTTGTACAGTTGTAAATAACGCTTTTGTTTCTTTTCCTATTTTTGGCTTGTTCTTTTGTTGAATCAGTTGTCTTTCTACGCATTTGCTCATTATCGTTGGCGGGTAAAACACCAGAATTGCTCTACACAAAATGCACGCATACATGGAGAAATAGTGTACAAAATTTGCAAACCCAAAAAAATTTAAACACAAAAGCAAAAGGGAGCATAGATTTTCTTTAAAAAGAGAAGTATATATTTATATATATATGTTCCCAGGTTATAAAATGGCTGGGATGCCGATTTTCAAAATGTACAAGTATCAGAGTATATATATATACGATGGCCTTTTATCAGGCTTATCTGGAGCAGGTGAGTTACATCTTTAGGCAGGAAAGCAAAGGGGTTATCTATCCACAGGAATGGCTAGCGGCAATCGACGCATTCACCGTAGCGTCCACTTCCTCCTCGACCACGACCTCCTGAGCGACACTGGCAGCATCATTCAATGTAGCCATCATTGGTGATGGATACACCAGGTCCCTGAAGTCAGTATACCAGTCTACGTTGTAGAAGGGTATCACGTTGTAGCTCCGAAACAGGAAGTGAAGGGCTTGAGTAACCCTCTGCTGGTGCTGGTCACGGGTCTGCAGGCGGAATCTGCTAAGAAATGGTAGCCAAACAACAACAGCTTCTTCTTCAATAAAGCGACGCAGGTCGTTGGCTGTTGGCAGACCTATCCCATATGCAGCATGTGTAACAACCTCGCCGAGCCCATTCAATTACTTCTTCGGGAAGATTTCTTTGACCAGCTTCAGGATAAGTGGCCGGGGAACGCAAATGTCCAGCATGGACGCTACAAAGTGTGAACATATGTTGGTATTTACCCTATACTTATCCTCATACTCTACGCAATCCTTGCCTAGGACCCACTTAATGGCTACCAGAACCAGCGAGTGCTTATTCTTCGTCATCATTTTCAGCTTTCTAGTGGAGATCTCACCTAAAAAAGCCATCTGTGATTTAAACGAGGTTAGGCGAATTGGGGTATCCATTCTCCTGACACTGTCCTTGAGTCTCCTAAGATAATGCCGAATTTGCTCACCACCTAACCTATGAAAGGACTTGCTTAGCAATCTGCTACTGACCTATCACCTCTCAAACACTAAGTATGTTTGCTCGCTATCTACTAGCCTATTTATAGAGAAATTGACAAGACATATGCCAATCCGCCTTTAAGGCACGTGATGTATGCTGGCTGCCATCTCGAAGGCCGAGTCTGCGTTTGTTCACATTTTGGGCTGGTATATGCATGATAGCACGGCTCAAGGTGTGCTTAATTAAATGAAGTTGATTAATTAGCTTTAAAAAGGTGGCACTTATTGGTGAAAGGACGTATGGCCGTAGGCTATTGTGTCATCTCTCAAGCGCATCCCAAAGCCCAAGGCAATACTCGTATCTTTTTCAGGCGGTGATCGTTTGCTTAGCGTAATCATTCCGGCCAGGATATTAATTGCCAGTACATGCTAACGCAAGGTTAGAAGGCCAGTTGTAGACTCAATTTCCAAGGAGATCAAGGCGTATCACACGATCTTGTAAATATAATGATGAAATCCGGCTGCCTCGGAATAGCAATCAGTTCATCTTGCAAGAGTTGCAAGATTAACGGTACATGCCGAATTAAATGCAAAAGGCTTGCTTTCGCCTACCACCTTGAGAAAAGTTGCTATTATTGTATGAAAAGGCTTGCTATTTCAATGTCTTTTTACAAACGCAAGAAAAGTGCAAAGTGTTTTATGTCTGTCTATCTAGTGCAAGCGTATTCACAGGCCAGGAGCTTACAAATTCTGCAAAGAAAGAAAAATGTCAGAATCTTCAGCCCAGCAGATGCAGGAGGAGATTAGCCAGGAACTGTTCATGACTATTCGTTCTTCAGCCGAGGTATACATGTACGAAGATGTAGCATATGCCATGCCTGGTATACCCGCGAAGACGAGAAGAGCCCATACAGAGGAGTTGGATAGACCCAAGGAATGGAGCAACCAGAAAAAGGTGAAAGAAAAATGGGATAATATCTACGACCCAAAGCTTACAAAGAACCCTAAATCTCTCAGAGAGGCAGCTTGTGCGAGGTTATCAACAGCAAAGGCAGACCAATCCACAGCAGGTAGAGTCTGGTATAGCGGTCTCCCATAATACATGGTCCCATTGGTGCACTATTGCTCGGAGGTGGTCGACGCAGCTTTTTAGCGCTATAATCCAGACACCCACTGCATTGAGGGTCACAATTTAAGGGTTCATATCAGCCCAGAAGCCATCTGACACATGTTATGTATCCCGGATCTAAGCAGAAGAAGAGAGACTATCGAACATTTTTGCCCAAGCAAGGGGGAGAAGATATGGAAGAGGATGAAAACTGGCTCCGATTTCTTGTTAGAAGAGACTAATAAAAAAGGTATCACGTCCGCTAAGGCACCAAGTATCCCTTTATTGCATGGTTCATTCTGCGATGATCTTCAGGACCCCATGTCCATGCTAGCATTTGTTTGCCGCCGAGACTCCGACGAGAAGATCGAGGCTTTTTAGCTGGGCCCTGCGATACAGTTTCGGAAGCAGCATGAACTCTTCAGGTATGATTTCGCTGAGTTCATGGTTGAAGAAATGATACATCAAATGGAAAATTATCAGGCGGAAAAGAAGTTTAGATTTCTTTCCTACCTGGTCCACATGTTCCTGCACCAAAATCTCGATTTCTTCGCCCGATTTATTCCGCTATCAATTTTTGATGAGCAGAACAAAAGAAAGTCGGTGTCTACATGGACACCTTTCCTTTCCGCAACATATGACTATTATGCGTTCGTGTACTATTTCATAGCCCCGGTCCTAAATGATTTGATTGGAGAAGGTGATATCGTCTGGCTCACCACGGAGCAGACTGAATTTATGCAAGGCTACACCCCTGCTTGTGATTGGTTCTTGGGCAAGGATTTCACAATCCTTCGAATGCGGGGCTTTACTGGCAAACCTTTCCTGCTCCCGGCCTGCGTCACCGATAGAGTGCTCGCGCTGGAAGTTTTCCGACAGGTGTGTGTTATTGATTTCATTTTCTGTAGCAGCGGAAGTGTCAAGAAGAAGGGATTCTTCACTTGCCCGAAGAATTTCAAATCGGTAACCTTAGTTAAAAAGCAATCGCACAAGCTGCTGGAGGAGAAGCTGGCACATCTAAGGTTGGTACTGGTAAATGATAAGTGGGAATACAAACCTTTCAATGACCTGCCAGAGTCATACATGAAGGTTACCCATGTTCCCCGACCATACTGGGAGAAGCGGGTTAATATGCGGACTGATAGGGATGAAGATTTTGTGGAATTAGCACAAATCCCTATGCCAGACACTAGGGCCCATGGCACAAGTTCTACTTTTCTGTGGTCGTAGCCAGGGACAACCTTCCGATAGAGCGCGGCATGTATAACAAGTTGAAGGTGGGCGAGGAATGGAGTGATGAAAAAATAAAAGCTTTCTGGAAATATCGCCAGGAAATAGCACAGTTGAAGGCTCCTTATAATCAAGTAAAGGACGACCAGGATTTTGATAGATGGTGGAATGAAGGCCACCCTAGCCCGAACTCTAGTGCTGATAGGAGCGAAGAGGGAGAGGGATTCGAGGAGCATGAAGAAGAAGCGGCGGTATCATCCTCTTCGGCGCAAAAAGGTGAGGCTTCCAAGCAGACCGCCTATCTGGCCACTAATGTACGTTTTAATATATCAAGGGGCTCGCATACACGCACTTGGGCCGCTAAACCGGTCCGGCTAACGACTCATCAGAAGGATCCGACTACCGAAGTTAGTGAGGGTCCGCCTGTGAAAAGGCAGCACACGGAAAGTGTTATCGGAGTTCCACATGAAACCGTCGGAGGAGAGGTGCCCACTGCTGGCCAAATGCCGGAGTTTGTAGGCGAATCACGAATGATCCCGGAGCCACTACCGACCGGTCAGCAGGTACATTTCGCTCCTTCTTCTCTCACATCTCATTCCTTTGTACCTACCCCTGCTCTGTTAGCAACTCCTGCCATAGGTCCGAGCCCTCCACCTTCTGCTTCTGGTCCAACGTATTCGGTTGGATTTGCCCAGTATTCGCAGACCTCACCGTTTATAATTACTCCTCTGAGTATACTCACACCTACTGCTGCCACTCAATCTTTCCTCACCTCGCTTTCGGAAGATGTTCCCCCTATCGGCCCCCATTCTTTTTCCGCTATGCTTACTGATCCCCGTCCGTTGCAACAAGCTGACACCCAGTCAACAACCCCCTTTTTCCAGCCAATTAGCCTTACGACTGAATCTATGATTCAACCACTACAAATGCCTAGCCCTGCTGATAGTTCTCAGGCCAAGCTATGGAACGTGCCACACTTTTCTCCACAAACTGTCACTCTCCAGAAGAAGCAAATGTGTGCGCCTATGAAAGTTACCTATCCCTATGCCCTGCCTTCTGGTGTTCCTTTTGCAGGTGGGCTAGTTTCATCACCAGCTAATTCATAGCGCAGACAGATTGTGGAAAGGAAGCACGCGCAAATAGAATGAGGCGACGTAAGGCAAAGGATGACAATGCTCCTGCCAAGCCAAGAGTACAGGCTTCGTATGATGAGGCCTGGCAAGAATTAAAATTTGTAACCATGTACCCAAGGGTAAGCAAGCCTCAGGGAGAAATGCAACCTAAAGATTATGAGATCTATGCTGTCGGACTTGACATGAAGGTAGCCCGGCCACAAGATAAGGTCAAAATTATGGAGGAGACACAACGGGTGGTCACTTCTGACTTCCTCAAAACTTGTCGTCAGTTAAAAAAGAAGGATGAGCAACTCAAAGCAGCCAAGGAAAGGGTGAGCTTTCTAGAGACGAAGGAGAAATCCTTGGAAATAGATATCGCCCGAATGACTGAAAGGGCGCTAACAGCGAAGAATGAGAGGAACAGGCTTCAGGGAAAAATTGCGAAGACCCAGGTTGCTGACCTAGGCTTAGTAAAAGAATTGCAGAGTCAAAACCATGCAGCGCAACAGAGCCTACGGTTGATAGAGGAGGAGCTTGAACGCTTCCGCCTTGAGTACAGTCAGAGGATGGCAGAGAAGGGTGAGGAGTCGGAGCGCCTACAAGAGCAGTATCAGCAAAAGGTACAGGAGAAAGAGGCCGAATTCAAAAGCCTGAAAGCTAAGCTAGAAGAGGAGCTCTGAGAGACAAAGGCTTCTCTGGAAGAGCAATCGGCTAACCACTCCCGAGCTGAACAAAATTGGAATAAAGAAATGAGTAGCTATGCGGAGCAGTTAGCGTCTGAGAAAAAGAAGAAGGCAGAATTAGCCGAAGCCCTCATTTCAAGGGACGCGGAGATTTCTTCGCTTAAAGCCTCTCCGTTACCTGCCCTTGCCCAACCTGATGTCATTCCACTGGTCAGGCAATTGTACATTTCTCACTGGGAGAAAGTCAAGGCCTTCTACCTAATACTGTAGCCTACCCTCCGATTTATCGCCAAGGCATCAAGGCTAAATCAGGAGGCCAACGACACAATAGAACAGTTCCCACGTTTCATCCTGGAGAAGGTTCCTGAGGCAAGGGACTTGCTCAATAAGCTATACTCAGTCTCAGATGAGATCCTTGCCGGGGCGGGTATCGAAGATCAGGTCATTGCTGCTCAAAAAAACAAATAAATTCATTCATTGTCACTCTGCCTTCCTGCGCACTAAGGCAGCGGCGGCTTTTCTAGGTAAGGCATTGGATGGCATTCGGGGAAGTTTCTCTGAGTTAGGCAAGCTGGGGCTGCCATCCCCGTTCCACGAGGATGGCTCCATTGCCACAACTACACAGATTGCAGAGATTATTGAGCAAAAAGAGAACGATCTGGAGGCATTCAAGGAGTTCGGTAGTTCCCCAACGGCAGCCGACATTGAGACGATCATCCATCCACTCTCCCAGCTGCTTTTCCATATCCAAGCAGGTGCCGGCCTACCTGAGGTACTGCCTCACAAGGAAGCTATTGATCTCCACGGGGCACAAGAAAATTTGCGCAGCATGGCAAAGCCGTCCGAAAGTGAATGGTCGCTTTTGCAGGCTGCACTTTCCAAACTCTAACTCCATTCGCCCTATGGATGAAGGCTCTGGTCTGCAGAACCAGAGAGTTTTTTGGGTTCTCCGTTCCTTATACGAAACGCCCTTGATAGTCGCCAAAAGCTGTTAAATTAAAGATTTAAACAGCTCCCTTCGGGTTTCTTTTGTAAATGTTCGTGTGCCGGCCTGTGCGTTGCTGAGTTTATTCGGCTTTCCGACAAGTTTTGATCTTCCCCTTTGCGTATTTCTCACTTCGCAGCTTCGGGTAGAGGCTTCCCTTTCAGGTCCAAGGAGGCTGCGCTGGGCCTCCACGTGTTGCACTTACGGAGGATTTTATTTCTTTTTCCCTTGAGGTCTCTTCGGGTTGTGAAGGCCTTCCACAAGGGCAATCACTCCTAAGATTGTCAGAGGGGCCCACATCTTGGTACGTGGCGGCGTATCGCAAACTTTTCTTGCAAGGATAAAATGAGTAGCTGCGGGCTGCGAAATGCTTCCGCTCGGCTTCTTTTATTTTGGTAGGCCCTACCTTCAGCCAGGTGGCAACCATTTGTAGCATTTTCAATGCAATAAGAAGGTGAACACCGCGGGCTGCGAAACGCTGCCACGCGTCTTTCGCACCCAGTTCATACGGCTTTCTCTCCACTTCAGGAGTGACCTCAGTCCCTTGAACACATGTTACATCTTCGCAAGCTCTCGGCAGCAAGGAGTGAGGTTTTCATTCGGGCAGCGACAGGCTGCCACGTGCCTTACACTGATCCTTGGGGCGGGCGATAGGCTGGCTGGCGAGATTATATTATTGGATGCCGCTCTTCATGAATTCTAAAGTGGTGGATGACACTTGTAGCCTCGGGCCTGGCTGGGACCACTGCCATCATTAACAAAGGGCACACCTGTAACTGAATGACCGGATGTTGTGTTCTAACTGGTTACTATTGTAGCGGCATTAGGAATCTTCCGATTCTGGCATCATTGCAGGAGATTGTGGGATTTTTTCTGTTATAGCTTTCCAAAGCAGTGGGAGTTTTCTCTCTAGCTATATATATACTCAGGGGTCCACAACTGGGAGGAGATAGAAAAAAAAAGAATACTGGTTTTAGCAGGAAACACCAGGACTCTTTTACATGTTTATTTGCAAGAAATTTTCAGACTGTGCCCACTGTTCGGCCTTTCTATTTTTCATGTTTTGATCAAACTATAAACTGTGTCTTTTATTGTCCTAAGCATTTCATTTGGTAAGACTTCTATATATTGAATAAAAGCTTGCTTATCTAAATCATGTCTAAATGACTCTTCTTAGTAGTAAGGATGTATGCGATACTATTTTATGTCAATAAAATGAATTGTTTATGCTATAGCCTTAAGTTTTCGATGTTTTGGAACATAACAACAATATTCAGGCCCTTAAATCTATGATTTATCGTGCCCCTCAGCAAATTTTGGCCCATCGCCTTAGATTAGACTTTGCTTTATTATATCTGCTTCCTTTTCCCTTTCCAAAAACCATTATAGAAGAAGCCGACTTCTTTAAAATCCGGAGGTCACTCAGTTTGGCGCAAAGGGTCCCCCTTGAACTGAGTTTCCCATAAGGCACTATTACCTCGCCAATTTTTGGCGTCAACAGTTAATAATATGATAATTATGCCATGAGGTGAATAAATGTGAAGAGTGGCTTTGTCTTTAAAATTTTTCTACATAGATATCATGTTGCAATTGCATGTTTTGTTTTATTATGATGATAAGTTAACATTTGTAGTTGAGTGTGTAGGTTAGCCGTGACCAGTAGACTTGGGGAACGCCAAGGTGACATGTGTCGTGATAGTTCCTAACGTGTTATTATGTGTTGTTTCAGTAAACGTATTGCCTTATTGTCCAGTGTCATGCTTAGTGTAATGGTTGTGGTAACATTTTAAAACCCAAGTCTTAGCTCATGATTTAAGTTGTTTTAGTTATGTTTGGTGATATATTGTTGACCTTAGGTCATAAGGTTAAGTCTTGGGGGTAACTTTTTGGTTTTGAAAATTAATTTGGAAACCTTAGGCCTCCTTTTTAGAAGCACCTTCTTCAAGTGACGAAATTCAAAATTATAATGCATGTTTCAAGAGCCTACTCATCAAAAGACTGAAGGATGTTCAAAGGGGAAGGCAACACATGTCATTTACAAATTTATCATGAGTGTTAGGGTGTTAAGTGAGTTATTATTTTTGGAAAAAAAAAGAAGAGAAACTATTCAGTCTTGGCATTCTGGGAGGGATACCATTTTTTTCTTGGTTGTCAACAGAGAGGAGAGCAAATAGAAAAGGGACAAAAGATTTGGAAACAAAAGCTTGGAGAGAACATTACTATGTGCATCCATCTTGCCAAGTTGAAGGGATTGTAAGTTGGTAATTTGTTACCTCTTTTTATGTTAGTTTTTGAAAACGGATGTAAGCAAATGTTGCGAAGATCTTTGTGTCATTATGACTATTTTTGTTGAAAAATTACTTGTGCTGAATGTTATGCTTTTTCTTTTGGGGAACTGCTCTTTGTAGATTGTCCCCACTCCCCCTAATTTTGGGCTCATGAAAATAAGCTCTTTGTGGAATGCAATGTAGTGTGTCAAAAACTTGTAATGTAGTGTGGTTGTTTCTGTTTCAGTGTTGTTGTAATATGTGTATATGCTTGGGTTGTGGGTCTATGTCTTTGGTTGAGCCTTGTCACCTTGGTTTTCCCCTGGCTTGGGGGTGGGTTGTACTCAACCCTATGGATGGGAGGTGAGCTCTCGCTGGTCAGAAATGGTGTTGTGTGTGATGTGCAGGAAAAATGTTTGCCAAAGAAGTGTTGTCTTAGAAGAGCAAATGGCTTACCTCACCTTTCCCACTGTCATTTCTCCCAGAAAGTGGTCTTGGCTGCAATGCAAAATAGGTTGAGTACCTTGCATTTTGAAGTTAGAAAGTTGATGTAATGATAATAGCGTAATATGTGCAAATTGAGTCCTAGGGATTATAGAATTAAGTATTGCATTGGAAGAAGGAAATAAACTAAGAATTTGTCATAGTTGTATTTTTGCTCTTTTCAACAGATATTGTATTGTAATGAATTATACTGCTGCAAGAACCGAATGAAATGTTTTAGTGAAGGATTGTATAGCAATGTTTAGGTCTGTTAATATGCTTAAATCTGCTTATCTTATTAATATGTTATGTATTGTACTAGTGGTTGTATTTAATCCCATGGAAAGCAACGGGAAAATAGAGAAAATAAAATAATATGTTAAGGAAATCTTTATGTTCTTGTGCATTTCTTTTGGAAGAATTACTTTTCTTTCCTCTTGTGTTTAATGTGATCATATCATCACTGAAAGATAATATTAGAAAGCAAATAGAATGAGTAGACAAATGTTTAATTTGGGTTATAATCCTCCACAATAGGAAAACCCTGGCTTATGCTAGGACTAGGCCATCCTCTATAGGAATCGGCACACTGGAATCTGCCTAGGAAACTTGTATTAGAATAAAAATATATAATAAAGAAAGTAGAGAACTTGTAGCTAGGCGAGGGCTTACGCATTTATGAAACAGATATTTTTATACTTTCATAGGAAACAGATATGGCAACATTTGCTTACAAATTATCAAAACGAAAAAAACAAAAATAGTAGCCCAGTGTTAATCACCGAAAAATAGAAGTGGTAGTGGTTACTTCACCCTGAGTAAGTAGCTAAAAGAAAAGACCAGATAGTCTTATTCCAATGGAAAAATATAGGTACATATATAATAATAACAGTAAGAAAATGGAATAAAGGGAAGCAGTAACGCTTGCTAGTAACGCCTATCACCTCACCATTCTGGCGAACAACAACCTGGAAATAAGGTTTCAACGAGGTTTCTTTGAGTTTGTTGTTAAATGAAAATTATAGCCAAAACCTTAAACTAAAATGTGCCCCACATAAGAAATTTCCCCTTCGCTGGAATCAACCCCTCCACTTCTCCTTTGGGCGAAATTGTAACTTGGAAACAAACTTCTACGAAGGTTAGAAAATAGGTTATCAGAATGAAATTCCAGCCAAGATTCTAATAATAAGCACCTTTAAGTTCAAGCAATGTGGCCTCCATTGCTCGACATAGGACAACACCCAGTTGTTGCACCCCAGGGAGCTCTAGGCTGGACCACTAGACCCAGCAGCTATGATGTCGGCAACCGCATTGAAACTCTGAAGGCTTAAAAAAAGAAAAAAATATAGGGTTGCGATTAGGGCAAGCTGTAGTATTGGGTGGACGTGAAGAAAGTTTGCATAAGAATAAATAAACATTTAATCTTGACACCCTAAAACAGAAGTAGACGTCTTCTTTATTCTGGATGCAAAAATAAACAAATTTTGGTGTATAGTAAATCTTGGAGTAGGCACAGTTCGAATTTATTTTCATACTAAAATTTACTCTTTTCATCGCAAGCCTATGTAACTGGAGGATCACTTTTTCGGTGGTTGCAGTCTCGAATGAAATATTAAATTAATATTCATCTTAGAATTACCAATTGACGCGATTAATGATTATTACTTCAATCCAGTGTCTCTACCATCGAAGAAAAGAAAAAAATTTAACGAGAGATGTCTAAGTAAGAAAAACAATTTAAAGAAAAATCAGATTTAAGTTAAATGAGATTTAAAGAACGAAGTGTCGTGGCTGGGTAAAATAATGCACATTAAATGGGGTTAAATCTGCCAATGAATTGGGAAGGAATTTATTTCCGTGCTCACTGGAGTGAAAATAACTTTGTCATGCATTTTAGACGCAATACCTATTTGAAGCTATTGATAAAGGAACAGTATTATTTCCAGTCTAATAAATGAAGATAACCTTTACACTATTTTATAATGAATGTTACACTATTTTCCTATATAAATATATATATTTAAAAAAAAAAAACTCCCCTTTACTAAAATGATCTCATCTAGACTTATTCAAATTTAAAGTTGTTATAAAGTTTCTTTTTCCAGTCACCATGGTAACATAAAATTTTCTTTATTACTCTCATTATGGAAAAGAAATTTCCTACAACAGATTTAAGAATTTAAATCTTATTTCCATAGACACATACATACTCAAATCAACATTTCATGAATAAAAATCTTATTTCATTAAAATAAACTTTAATATCATTTTTTTTATATGTTCTTCTTGCACAATATTATGAACAATGTATAGCCTTGTTCACTTTTGGGTTTTCATGAAACTGATTTATCAACAACACCTAGCTAAAAGCTTTTAAGTTCATTCACCTTTAAGGAATATGTAGAACATGTCAATGAAGGAGAGCAAGCTCTCCACCTAACCTTCATGGCATCATCAAGCCATTACTAGGATCTAGCCATCCCCTGAGCAAGGAGAAAGCACCTAAAACCCAAGATTCAAACAACCAAAACCAACAACAAGAAAAACTCAAGATTCAAACAACCAAAACCAACAGTAAGAACATCTTTCAACATGCTGCCTAAAACCTTTAAGAAAAACTTTCCAACAGCCCCAAAATCAACACATTTTGGCTCATAAAAAAAAATCGATAATCCCCAAGATCATAGTCACATAACTCAGAATTTTCACACTATTTTCAACAGAAAAGCTAAACAATAGTCAATAAAACTCATATAAAGACCATCCAGGGTGAGGTATGGTGAAAAAAGTTGAGACAATTTATTTCTCAAGCCAATTTCTCTTCTCCATTGCACCTCCCTCTTCTTCCTCCAAACCCTCTTTTTCAGCTCTCTTCTTTTTTTTCCAAGCCAACCAAAAAAAGTGTCAAAAAAATTTCACTCTCCCCCCATATATTCTCAACAATGAAACAAAGAAGGGTAACACAACCACAAGCCCTAACTTCATTTTCGTCATTAACAAAAAAGTGAATTTAAAAAGGTCCAAAACTCATGTTTTATGTAATTTATGGGCTTCAAAATGTGCCTAACCCTTAGGTGCACACTTGGGCCTTTCAGAAATACCAATATATGTAAAATTTATCATTTAAAAACACTTTTTTTAAAACCCAATTGAAAACATGCCCTTTCATTGAAAAAACATAAAATAGTTTTTTCCTCTAACACATTATTTTCTAAGGAAAATCAAATGACAAAATTAACAATCACCACAAATATTAGAAGACAACTTAAAATATAAAGTTTTCACATTAACATCAACAAAATGAACAACTTCAACAAATGAAGTTTTAATAGGGTTTTGGTGTCTCTCCCTTTCTCCCCATTGGCAGTTATTCCCTATACACAATTACAACATTAGTAGATACATATCAAATATGCATAGGGTTAAGCATCATCACTAATCATATAGTTTTCACTAATCACATTGAAATCTCTTTCCTAATTTAATTAATACAAATAAATCTATATAATTAATCTAACTCATCATCAAATGAAATGGAATAATAATCATTGGTCTAATCTTCCTTAATTTTTATCTTTATTAAATTATCTTCATCAAGAAATAATGGATATTATACACATCACTTACCACCTATACTTACTTGAAGTTAATTAGTTGTTCGACTAATGTTACCTTGACTTGCATCCACATGTACTCGATGCTCAATTCCTTCCATTGTCATAAAACTCTAAAGACCTTCAAAACCTAGCATAATTACATCTTTATCCAACATTAGACTCATTAGTAACTTTGTTTTAAACTAGGGTTTAGTGCCATAATAATCTTCACATTTTTACTTCACTAATTCTATTACTTCCTGTTTCTTGAAAATAGTTCATTTAAAATAGAATCACCCATCATCATAATCTTAGTTAAGCAATCACAATTTCATATTTCATACTAATAATTAAATAACTTACATCAATCATCTTGTCAAGTTTAAATAATCCATATTCCCTAGTATTACTCCAAGAATTTATTTGCATCATCAACATTCTAGCATGCTATAAGGTAAAAGCACTAATAATTCCCTAGATAATAAGTCTATAAGAGGATTATGAAATGTTTCCTTAAAAAAAAAAACCATATTTTCTATGTAAGCTCAATGAAAAGAAATATTCTATACGACTCCATTCAAATAACCAACACTAACACATCTATGAAATTGTACCATACACCTATTTTATTTAGCCCAAAATGAAGCACCTACCAACGAGTACCAAAATGTTAATAGTCACATGAAGGTCAGTCTTACATTGGTCACCTAGTTTTGAGGAGCAACCATTGATTATTTCATTGTTGATTAAAACACTTTGTAATTGCAGCTTAGGCACCACTTTATGGCTTTACAAAATCATTATCATTTTCTATTTAAATTTCCCTTTACATGGGTGTGTGAGACTTCAACTATAAGCACATGTTGTTATTAAATTGCATATTAAAAGTATGGTTTGTATTGTAGTTTTCTCCTCAAGGCTCATGCCTATTTTTATGCCCATGTGATGGAATATTTCATGCCTCATTTAAGCTTTAGTTATAGCCAAATCATGGCTAATAGTCTTTCCATTACTTTACATTTTCAATAGCTACTATTTAGCTATAATGTGGCCTTATAAAAGGGTGTTGCCACAATAGTGTGTCTCACTTTTGGGACATGTTGATTTTTGCTTGTTGATTAAATAATGTCATTTAGAAATTATATTTTTCAAGATTGTAGCCCTTGAAATGAGTTTTAAAAAAAGTATATTTTTGATATGTTTTCATTTTATCATGTATTTAATTTTCAATTTTTACTCAGTTGACGTAGGTTTTTCTTCGAACATCAAGCTCTTCATTCTGCAGAGGTGGAAAAATAGTAAACCATTATATATATTTTAAAAAAATACTCTTTCCTTAGGTATTGTTGTCCTTATTTCACCAAAAAAAAAAGATTTAGATATATACACAAGTTAGGTTGGACAACACACATGTATGTCTAAATTCTAATTATTGTGACTTTTAATTATGTAACAAAAAATTATGAAAAAATATCCTTTCCCTAGATATTGATGTTGAAAATCTATATTTCAAAAATTAGAATTTTATCCTTTACATAAAAAAAGTTATGTTGGATGGCACAAACATTACTTTCTAAAAATGTTGTTATTTGTTTAAAACTAGTTATGAAAGGAGATGCTAAAAGATTATGACTTACTTTTAAAAAAAAATTAAAAATATATATTTAGAATCTACACATAAATTTTCACAAACCACTAGTTTGCATCATCTTCAAATTCTTAATGGTTTAGCTATTATAGGTCTCAAAAGATGAAGATTCAGTTAAAATATTGATGTAAATGTCCATCTTAGAAAAAAAGTGAGACACGGTATTGTGATTTCACCAAAAATGACCTATTATTTTGGATTTTCAAGCCTCATGATTTTTTCAAAATTATCAATTCTTATTACCTCTTTGAAATATACATTCTCATTTACTTTTACGTATGTATATCTACGTGCGTACATATTTATACAACACACACATATATATTCATATTTAAAAGATAAAACCATTTGATCTTAATGCATTCATACATACCATATTATACACATTCACTTTCATATATGAATATCATATAATGACATTATCGTTACTACATCAACTTTGAAAATAATGATATATATATATATATATATATACGATCACTACATTAATAATAAAAGTTTATAACCTTATAGCCTTCTATAAGGAAACCAACTTGACTCGACATGGGTTTATGCAACTAAAAGACATAACTTGATGTCAAATTATCACGATAATATGCAAAACCCAACCTATGCACAACAACGAACTCAGATGGATTTTACTATTCAGTTCTTATCCATACCATTCTCCCCAGTGATACTCCCTCTCTTCTTCTAGAGGCATGAAATCCTTCCTATGTATCCACTTGGGAAACAATTTATACATAGTTAGCTATATCATTTATATTGCATCCATTTCATTGCATATTCATCAATATTTCCACTAAATACATAAAACCATTATATCACATGTAATTCATCATAGCTTTCATATTTCAAAGTTTCATAATCACGTAAATCATCAATACATGTAACATAAGGTGAAAAGTAAATTGTAATTCAAAGATGGGGTCTAACATATCTTCCCCTTTAAGGATCATCATCCTCGAAGATTCAAGATATCATAGTATGTAACAAATCAAATAAAATTTTTAATTTATATTTTCATATTCAAGCTAAAGATGGAAAAATTCTAATTTAATCTCAATTTTCTCTCATAGCAGTGTCCTTTGCAATTTGGTCCCACTAGACCTTGCACTGAGTGACCTTGCTAATTTGCAGGTGGAGCTTGCATCATTTGAGCCCTCTTTATCTTCCTGAGAATTGTCTCGGTATTCTCTTATCGTCAACATAGATTTTTTGCCTAATTTTGGCTTCCACTAGTCTTTTCTTGATCAACTTGATCTATTCTTCCATTTCTGATAACATTTATGGAACAAGGCTAATCCTATCTTCTAGCTTTCCCAACTTATAGGAGTTTGGTGCTTTCTTTCATACAATGATTCAAATGGATCCATTTAAATTACAAAACAATATGAGTTATCATATAAACATTTTATAAGTGGAGATAATCCTCCCACTACTATTGCTGACCCATGCAATACACTCAAAAAAGGTCCTCTAGTACCTGGTTTACTTTCTCCATATAACCATCTATCTTTGGAGGATATATTGAACTTATGTTCAATTGAGCTCCAAGTGAGGTGAATAAAGTTTTCCAAACCTTGAAACCATACGTGCATCCTAGTCTGAGATAATCTTCTCAAGAACATCATGCACTCCAAAAAATTTTACACAAGCTTACAACTATGACTAGTGCTCCATTAGTTAAATTCCATGGTATAAAATGGCTACCTTTGTGAGTCCATCCACCAATACCAATATTGCATTATACCTGTTCTTAGACATAAAAATATTTTGCACAAACTCCATACTAATGGTATGCCATTCCCATTCTAGGATCTCATGAGGGTATAAAATCTTATCGGTTAACAATGTTCCACTTCCACCCTTTGGCATTATAGACATTTTGATACATATCTTGTAGTGTCCCTCTTCATTCCTTTCTAGAAATTTAGTGGCTTTACATCAGCCAAAAGTTTTTGTTACACCAAGATGTTCTAAATAAGGTGTGGAGTGATCCTCTCTCCATGCAATATTCCTTAACTCTTCTAGGTTTAAATCATACATACTTCCTTTAAATCTCAATAGCCCATCTGGCTCAAAATCAAACCCATCATATCTTTGATCTTCAGGGTTGTCCCTGAGAGCTTGGTTGACCTACTCATAATATTTTTCTCTCTAGACTTTTTCAACACTTGATTTTTGCAATTGTTAGCATATAGATCATCGAGGAGTTATGCATCCATTAAATTAAGGAGTATCCAATTTTATTTTTTCTTTGTATTTGATGTAATTGATCTTAAAATAATGGTTTGATACTAGCTCTAACCCTCTTCTATGGTGATAATTTATATGAAATTGGTTAAACAAGTACCTAAGACCTTAATGCTTTAACTTCAACTCAAGGGTTTCCTAAGCAGTTAATGTTGCATTCTTAATGTATGAATAATTGATGCTAGTTCATGATCATGTAGAGCATAATATTGCTTATATAACTTTAATTTTCTAGTATCATAGGTTATATCTATCTCTTCTTATACAATTATACTACCTATCCCCTCACCTGAGGCATCAATGTTGATCACAATTTGACCCTTGGGATTAGGCTCTTCCAAAATTGGTGCCAAAATTAACTCCCTTTAATAGGTCAAATGCCTCCTAACATTTTTTTCTGACCTTGAGAATCTTTTTCTAACAACTCTAACATTTGAGTATTCAACTCCTATCACTTAGGTATTCACACACAACAAAATCACTTCCAAGCTAGAAAGCATATGAATAGAAGCACTTCATAGTATTTTTTTTTTAAATATCACTCATCCTCTACTTATATTCCATTGAGAAAAAAAATGGAAGCATTATTATTCTAATTAATATAAACACCATGAATTAACATACTCTCTTCCATCTTCTCCCTTTTACATTCTATCAGGTGTTCGTTATGAACATGATAGGCAAACAAGCATACAATAGGATCAAAAATTTCAAACATTTAGAACAGCCACCACCAGGATAAAGTACAATCCCAAGAGGGATTATCAATTCCAATAGTGAATCATAAAATACTTGCAATGAAACAATAAGTCAAGGGTGACCAAGGCCACAAAATGGAAAATTTGGAGACTACTTTGTTCATGCAAAAAAATAAAAAAATCAATGTTAATCCATGATTAATTAAGAATGAGAGGGTTCATCAATAACCAAAATAAAGCATGAAACTATGGAAACATGAACTGTATGTGACTAAGATTAGCCATATTGGAGGGAGTAATGGTGTCATGTCCCCAAAATTGCAACACTAAGATTTATAGCATTTAAAAAAGCAAGTAAATAAATATAATACATATTAAAAATATAAAAAGAAATAATAGTGATTTAATGCCATTATAATCATATTTATCATAAGATAATATTATGATTATAATCCAAATATAAATATAAATATCAAATATTATTATAATATGCATATATATTAAAATACATATTGACAATTTAACATTATTATTATAATATAATAATGTATACAAAAATAAATATATAAATATATAAAGAAACTAAAATAAATCCTAAAAGCTTTGTCTTAAAGGCAGCGATTGGGCTGTAAAGAGTCATGCCCTCACCAAAGGGAAGATATAATAAAAGACATATATTTTCCCTCACAAGGAGGGATATAAAGGAAGATGGCATCGAAGGAGAATGAAACGCCCCCGCCGTGAACCCTAGAGAACAACACACTAGCAACTGAATACAATTTTTTTTTCAAAGTGTAATGTTACACGATTGTAAATGAACATAAACTTACATACCATCCTATGTCCTCTAAGGTTCACAACCACACTACATAGTTCCCATTATCCAAGTTACCAAGAACCATAAAACAATATATTAACCAAATCTAACATCAATTAAAAATCACACCCACACATTACATATAAACAAGTAATCCATGAGCAACAACCATAATATGAACACAAAACGATTAACTGATTTTATTCATTCCACTTTACATATTCAATAACATCAGATACATAATCCATCACATAATAAAGTTTACATCAATATACTTCATTACTCTTATACATCAAAATGACAATGCCTCCTCATAAACAAGTGGGGAGAGTACTTCAGGAGAACAATACATGATACAATTGAACTGTAGTACAATACAAATATATGAAGATACTCCACATGAATAGGGACCAGTGTCGATGTCTTCAAAACCAAGAGCAATCACCATGAAAATGTACATGTAAGGGAACCCAATGGAGTGTGTATCACGTTCCACCCAACCATGTGGAACCCAAAGGTCCACCCCCCATGTTAGGAGATAGCATTTAGGTCCCACCACAAAAGACAAGAGACAGATGATGACAATAAGACTACATAACTCCATGATACAAACATGGTACAACAATAAATGATAGTAACTTGACTTCCAGAGGCACACAAACATCCCAGAGAGACTAGAAACAAGGGAATGCTAGGTTGTCATAGGAGGCATATCATTACAAAGGTTTCCATGGGTTACCCTGGCATAACCTTCTTAGGCTACTAGACTACCTGGCCACATCTACCAGCTGTTGGATGCCCATGCACACTATGTGGGATTAACATACCTACCAGTTAGTCCAAGAAGTTAAACTTGCCATTCCAAGCCTTCACGTCTCACCTCAAGCCTAGACAAACACTTGATCCATGAGAGAGACATCCATTATCTTTATTTAATGTGAGAACTACCCAATCCCCCTAATTAATTAATTATATTATCACTTGATTAAACTCACAATGGGTTACCCTAGACATGCCACTTTGTGCATCAGACCCCCATTGAGAGCCACTCTCCTATCGACAACTCGAAATCCAAATAAATTCAAAGAGCATAGCCACTTGCACAACCCAACTCATAATAAGATCACATAGCGAGGCATATTCCTTCCTACTCAAAAATTCTAGAAGATCATCCACAAAGGTGAAAACATAGTACAAGGCTAAAATCCATCATAAACAAAATCAATATAAAAATTCGCAACACCAAGATAATTACAAAAATTCCATCAAGAGGGAAAATATCCCTAGCCTCTTGAAGACTCCCAATTCCACTTAACACAATGGACTCCCAAAAAAAAGGTGATGACCCAAACCATTCCAAAACCCAAAATCAAATAAGATCCAAATAAAAGACTGACCTTACTTCCATGTAAAGCACTATTTTCCCATCACATAAGGCCCATCAACTTGGCCTCTAATTAAATCAATAACTGAAAGTAGGATAGATCCATAAATCAAACACATTATTCTAATTGTCTAGATTAAGAAAAAGACAACTCTACTAATGCACTAATTAAATACATGGATTGTCAATTTCCTATGAATTACAACATCCTTTCTCATAATTCAACAAATAGCACATAAGTCATCTTGTAACCTTTAATGCACAGTACAATTTAAATTTACTTTTGCTAAATAATTGCAATAGATAACATTATTCAACATCGAGAATAATTATCTAAATTTTCTTTTCCTTATTAATTAGTTCTTCAAATTCTTTATCTACATAATCCTCAAATTTTCAAAAATGAAATGGTTAGAATAGTTAACATACATATATACATACATACATACATACATACATATATATATATATATATATATACACACATATATATATTTATATAAGTATGTCTATGCAAATTGAAGCCCAAAGAACAGTTTGTAGTCGTTATAACAGATTGTCATAGGGCACGACAAAGCTACAAACATTTACTTTTACAATTGTAGAAATCAAACTCCAATCTTATCATATCTATAATGAATGAATAACTTTACACATGTAGGTTGTCACAATGTCGAGTTAACATGCAAAAAGATTATACAATAGCTCCTAAAAATTTAATTAAAGGGACAATTGTGTTGATCCATATCTCCTTATCTTTGAAATGTTACTCATATATTGACCACATCTTCTATTAAATAGGGCATGTATGTATATACATCGACAGTCTCATTGATTACCAATTAGATCACTAACATATCGAGTTTTGTTGTCCCTCATTTTTGACTTCTTAAAAATTGGGATAACCTATCAAAATTTTGATAGAATTTGAAGATTTTCTCTTCTAAGGCACGTTTTACGAGGTGCAAAGGTTAGAAAATTTCAGTTTTGGGTCTATAGTCCTTTTGGCTAACATTTTTCACTCACTCTCGTCCGTTTTCGTGAAATTCTGAGTCATTTTTAGTGTCTTTTTGACCAAATTCGGGTTTTTTTAGGCAACTCAGCAGAATAGGGAAATTTAAGCCTAAGAGCAAAATCGCTAAAACTTCCAAAAGTTCTGAAATTGCTAAATGTCCAAAATATCCCAAAATTGCAAAAAGCAAAATTGCTAAAACTTCCAAAAGTTCCGAAATTGCTAAATGTCCAAAAAATCCCGAAATTGCAAAAAGCAAAATTGCTAAAACTTCCAAAAGTTCTGAAATCGCTAAATGTCCAAAAAATCCCGAAATTGCAAAAAGCAAAATTGCTAAAACTTCTAAAAGTTTTGAAATTGCTAAAACTTCCAAAAGTTTTGAAATTGCTAAAACTTCCAAAAGTTCCGATTTTGCTTAAGTTGTCTAAAAATACCTATTTTTATTAAAATGAAATTGTCAAATGAGCTAAAAGGTCCGATTTCTTCTATTTGACAAAATGTAAAATTGCAATGAGTATCTAAAAACCCGAAATGCAAGTAAAGGGCATTTTTGAAGTTATTTGTTATATTTTTCACTTGCAATGAGCATCAAAAAACCCAAAATTAGTTTTGCAAGTGTTTTTGTGAATTTTGAAGCTTGATCTTGCTCATATATACCCCGATTGAAGAGATTTTGGCATGAAGAACACTTGGCAAGGTCTGCAACTTTATTAAATCCCCCATTTTTGCTCTACCATTGCCCCATTTTTGCAGATTTGAGTTTGTTCAAGGCGCTTTTTATTTTTCTGTTTTTGTTGCTTTAAATCTTTTGTTCTTGGGTTGCCTTTCTATGGAGATTGAGATTGCATATTATAAAAAAGTGTATGGCTGAAAATGCATTTTTCCACTCCACACACCCTTCATTCATTTCTCTTTCATACATCATCATACTTCATTCGCCCTTCATTCATAAAAACGTTTTCTCTTTCTTTCATTCGCCTTTCAATTTCGCTTTTCATTCACTTACCTTCATTTCATATTCATTTGCTATTACCATTTTTCTTCATCATCATTATCATTTTTTTACAAAAATGATGCCCTTGGCTGAAAATCGGGTTTTCATAATACAAGTAGGAGATTTTGACCAAGGTTACAAGTTAAAATGATAAACTTGCAATGGCTTCCAAAAATCCTGATTACATTATACCTTACTTGCTGTCAGCCTTCCAAAACCCGAAATTCACTTGTGAGCCCATTTTTGCATCAAATTATCCCTTCCCTTGTCAGTCTTGTTTACACACATGATCTATCAAACCAATAAATCAAGGCATGGGCATTGTTTTATAACAATTTCATCTTGAATAAGGTGTTGTGGGTTCTTCATCAGTGAACAAAAGAAGAAGAGATACAACAGTAATTCATGGAGCAGCTCGAAGGTCAATAATCCTCATGAAACCATCTAGGGACAAAGTGAATCAAGCATGGAAAAAGGACGCAACGAAGAGAAGAACTTCCTAAAGAAATGGTACTACTCCAAGCTTGTGATAAGTTTGAAGTTCGCCAAGGACACAAAGATCATTAAGAATGCAAATTCTCGTTCCAAGTTCGAGATCTCTTCACCAATCCTGAATACTTCAAGTTCTAAAATCCTGAAGCAGCATGAAGATCATCGCAGATGAAGGATGATGTAGTTAGAGTCATGTCTTGGACACTTAAAATAATTTCAATTATGTATTTTACTTTCGACAAAAGTATATGTAAAAACAAGCTTTGCAATTGCAAGTGTTCTTTCCTTGCAGTTTTGGAAAATGTAATTACTTGTAAGTTCTTACAAAACAAATCACAATTTGGATTGTAATTTTGAATAAGTCAATTGCAATTAGTTATCGGTTGAGAGATTTTCTCAAGTTTGTTGAGATCCTCCCACCTTTTTCTCCAGACCTCCCTCCTATAAATACTTGAGGGGGTCTATTGTAATTTTTTATCTTTTTAGCAAGCAAGAAAAATCTACAAAATTTTGTACTCATAAAGTCTTTGAGCTTTATAGTTGATAAGTGTGAATTTTCAAGTAATATCAAGAAGTTGGAATTTCAGACTTTGTGTTGAATTCTTATTTTGCATCCTTCATGTTCTTATGCCATTTTGGAGCATCATTTTGTAACTACTTGAGAATTGTGGAATATTGCTAAAGAGAGATTCAATTTAAATATCTGCAGTCTTTGTGCTGTAAATGTTGAAGATTGAATTTGTAGTTAGTATTAGAAATTGAGAAGAATTACAAGACTTTGTGCTCGTGACAATTCTCATTTAAAATAGTTAATAGATACTTCGTAGTTACAGACTTTGTGCTGTTTTATGTTGTATATTTTCATTAAGTAATCATTCTGAAAAGGGTAGATAGGATCTCATTCCTCAATACTTTGCGCTTATTGGTTGTTTTCCCATCCCGGAGGAAGTAACGGAAGTCTTTGCACTTTCAGGAAACTTTATTTCCTCTTTCTTGATTCCACTGCATAGCTGCTGTAATAATTTTTATCAACATATACTATTTCTTTTCTATGAAGAGAGAAGAACATAATCTCTCCTAAAATAAGAGGAACGATTGCTGTCCTACTCATTTAGTTTTGTTTAGTTAAAGGGGGAGCCTTCCCTTAATTAGGAGAGTTTAATCTCACGTGCTGTGGTTGAAATCACAATTTTGTATACTTTCACAAGAATACAAAATTTCCAACCAACAAGTTTAATCGAATCATCGGAATACAATGAGTAGTTTGGTGGTTTGCATGTAGTGACAGAGAAGAAGGGAAGCACACGATAGAGAGGAGAGGAAATAAGTTTCCTATGCTGTCAGGTAAATGGCATAACCAATACAAGGTGGAGACAAGATAAGAAGCACAGTAACGAAATCACCTAAGCATAAGTTGAGCATTAAGGCGCATAGTCATATAATACCAGATCATGTGAATCAAAATATTGAGTATCAACATAATTCACAAATTTAAATGAAAGTAAACACAATTAAAAGTAAAAATGTAGACATACCACGGACAACATGCAAAACCCAAATGGTTCGCCAACCAAAAAAATAACATAGTCTATTAAGGATATGGATTCCATCCTCAATGTATATCTATTCCCACAATAGAATCTAATGTCAAATATTAAACCTAAATCTTTGTACAAAATGATTCATTGCTCCCTACCGACACAGAGGTTGTTAAGGAAAAAGGGCCAAAAATGCAACTTGAGTTAGCTCCAAAGTACACACTGATGGTGCAAACTCATTTAACATCAATGATGAAGACGAGGAAGAGAAGCAAAACCCAAAAATTTGTTGTGGGGCATTGGTACAGGAAATGGACATGGCTCTTTCGTGTCATCCATTGAGATGGCTTCCTACAAAAATGTCGTTGATATTCCCGTTTCTAGAGAGCTCATGATTCAGGATAAACATTAAACAACGAAATCTATGATCGCGTAATCTTCACTGCATACCAAATATAATATTTTCAATGCCAAGTGTATATATATATATATTGGATGAAATTTGAGTGGGACATTCTTAAAGTTGAACATCTAACATATGATAGGGATGCACTGAGATGGCTACGACTTAAGAAAAATGAAGGAAGTAGGGTATTTCTAGTTTCAAGACTTTACTTAAAGCTGCAGAAGAGAAATAAAGGAATCATTATCAGCCAACAAAAGAGGGATTGGAACTTGCATTAGGTTTGATGAGCATAGCCCTTGCTCAGCTACTAGAGAGATAAAAACCTCAAGTACGCTCAAATTCCCACCCTACATCTAAATTCATCTCCAAGGTTGTTGCAAGATGTAATGCCCTGCCATGCAACCCCAAACAAAACTAATACATTTAACATTTATGGCACAATTTTTTTTTTTTAAACAATTAAAATGTATAAATTATTGTATACATTAGATTTAAAAGATTACAAATTAAACACCTAAGTCCTTTGGGGTGCATGAGGTGACATTACGTAACTAACCCATTCATTCACTTAACTTCAGTTTTAACCATTAATAAATGATAAACAATGTGACAAGAATAAACCATATGAAAACCATACATGCATTTACAACAATTTAAAAATGGAAATATAAAGAACATATTTCCACAGATACAACACAATATAAATAGTAATTACAATCATAGTTCAAGGATGAATTACATAGTGTGGTTATACATTACATCAGTTTGCTAATACAACTCATTGAATACATATACCAAATTACATCATAAATCTTCCCAACACGTGTGGGAGTGATACATCAATACATATAATTCAACTAGAGTACAAGTATACATTTGGTAAAATATGAACTCTGGATCAAGCTGCATCTACCAACTCTACACTGAATGGTTCAATTGCATAATAGGGTACCCAATGGGGTGCGTAGCACATTCCACCTAACCACCCCCATGCTAGGAGTAAATAAGGAAGGATTCCCGACCAAGAACATCCAAACAAAAGACACAAGACTAAACTCCAACACGAGAAAACAAGAAAGTACACAAAGGAAACATAACATCAAAAGACCACTTTCAAAACATAACAACAATAAATCACCAAACATATCATCAATAGACCACTTCCAGGCACTAGCAAAAATAACAACTCAACGAAATGCTAGAGGAAAGTTCAACCAGAACCAATTGCCAAAATCACAAACCAACATTAAATCGCCATAAGAGGTGCCAACAACAATAAAATTCTAAGCTCACCAAATGAGTCCGCAAAATCAATCAACAATAAATATCCAAGGGAACCTTTCACCAACACCAATAAAGTTTCCATGAGGAATATATGCAACACTGAATAACTAAAAGGAGGATACAAACACAACATCAAGAACAATTTCCTTAACAACATAAGACACAACCGCCTCTAGATACGCACAAAAGCAATCACAAGGGAAGCTATGGGAGAGTGTCATCACACAATCATACAGGGGTTATCCTAACTGCCTCTCTCTAGGCGTCGGCCCCCATCTAAGGTTATCCTAATAGCCTCTCTAGGTGTCGACCCCATAGGGTGACTCATACGGAACCGTTAACCTCTCGTGAAGACGAGGCAATGATCTTGCCAACCATGGCCTTCTTAGCCCACCTTTAGTCTATGAAATCCCTAATAGGTGGATAAGACATCCATAATTATCTTATTAATGTTTTACCACCCATCCATTAATTAATTAATTAGGTTATCACTTGTTACTCTAACTCTAACGTGGGTTATCTTGATAGCCCCTTTGTGCGTCAATGCCCACGTAGAGCCACTCTCCCTAGAAACCGAAAACATAACATCTAATTCCAAGGGGTTGTACCAATAAGAAAACTGAATCACAAAATGGAACATCCGTGAGTTAAAAATCATCTTGCCAATAATCATATAAATATACACCCATAAGGATGGGTACAACCCAAGTGCAAGCTTAAAATTACCATTATAGTCGAAATAGGGACAAGCATCAATTTAAAAGATCATTTATAAAACCACCATTTCCCCATGCCTCTGGAAGTCTTTAAACAACAACTTAAGCTCCTATAGAAGGATAAACTAACTTAAGGGATTCCCACAAGATCGTAACCCAATTAAGCGAAACATTAATTAACTCAACGATAATTCAAGAGTTAAACATTTACATACACAAGTTTTCTATAATTCAACAAACACAATTTAACATCACATTGTACAATTCTACCAAGAAATATAAATAAGCAATTCACCCAAAAATCACCCAACTAAATTTATTTAAAAAGTTTATTTCTAATTTAGTTGATCACACCATAACACCAAGCATTGTAATTTTCATCATAAGATTTTTCCATAATTTTGACAAATAGAAAAATATACATATATATAATACATATATATCTATATAATACATATATATATATATATATATTACATAACTCATATATTTAAACTGGCCTAATAAAATTAACAATATAATTGTTACTCATTTTTATTCTTAGATCAAATTGAATGAGTTTCAAGTATGAGATGCATTCTATATTAAGTCTTTCCTATATTGCATTCAGATGTATAAACAAAAGAATCAAGAAGCTTTTATTTTCAGCAATGGATTGTTGCATTTATACAAATGTATACAATATTGAAGAGATTCATATAGAATATTGTTGAAAGAAATATCTTTATTGATTCTAAGGTTAAGATCTATCTCACACAAGCCGTGAGATATAGCTTGTCCAATGTGCACAAAATACAATATGTACAAGAATGGATTGAAAGAAAAGATGCATATATAGGGAGAAAGGCCAGTCATTGCCTGATGACTAGTTTAGGTCCATCATCTTGCATGTTTCTCAACTCTAAATTGCTTGTCTTGTGTCCTCTGCAACTCTTAGCCTTCATATCTTGCATCTGAAAGAATTGCAATGGTTAGAACAAAGTTATAAACAATGACGGTCTTCGATCCTACATATACATCCACCCATCAATGTATAGATAATTTTTGTATGCGTCAGACAAGCTAGTCACTCAGGTTCAGAGAAGAGAGGAAATGATGATCAATTACATCTAAAACGTGACATGTTTTTTCTAACTTGTTGTTCCATGTGCAGATACAAGTGCAATTATTTTTCAGATCAAATGAGTGGGATAAATGTGGCTCCCACAAGGGTTGAGCCCAGCTCACAATAATTATTGCATTATTTTAGTCTATGCATAGTCTTATGAATATCTAAGTATATATGGGATTACTTGAAAATTGATATCCATCATGATTGCTTTATGTTCATAATGCAGAATATTTTGCAATACAATGAAACTAAATAATGACACTCATTGATCATGGAATGATAATATCATTGTTAGAGTTGATAAGTATTTTATCATTGAAACAATTCAGTGATAAAGACAACATAATCATTCAGAAGGAGCTATCAAAAGCTAACAAGAATCTCATGGAGCAGATATAAGTAATGCTACAGGAAGTTTGAGCCTTTGAGGTGTTTCAGTGACAGTCATCAATGAAGTCTACATTTATAGTCCTTCAGGAACACATCTACTAGATTAATGAGTAAGAAAGCATGGGGAACAGATTCATGAATAAACAGTCACACATGGTACATAATAAGACAGATTTAAGGCAAAGGTGCAGACAAAAATTATAAATGCAGTTGGGTTTACTTTTAGTTGTCTTTTGGGAAACATTATGTAGCTTGTTATTTTAGTATTGCATGGAGCCAAGCCTTAATTCTCCAGAGGACTCTTCATATGGTATTTCATGATAGAGGAGTGATAACCTATAAGGTGAAATCTTAACTTTTTCATGAATTATGCATAAGTAATCATATCTGTGGTACTGTTACAAATTTTTTGCAACCACATGGGTATTAATGAGGAAGCATTTCCAATAGGTATATTTCCTTGGAGGGTACAAAATAAATTTAGAGAGGCCTTCTACAGTAATCTAGTTTTTTCTATTCACAATCATGATATTAGAAGATGCAAAGACTAGATATAGTGAACAAGGTCTTAATGATACTGTCATCCTGCAATGATCTGTAGGTTCTTAAAAGCTACTTGGTGAATTTAAATGAGAGTAATCATCACTTAAAACATAACAGGAAATCTCAAAGAGTAGCATCTTCCATGGAATGGTTGACTAAATTGCTTTTGTTTTGATTAAGTAATTCCTTGAATTCATGGTATAATCTTGCACGAGCTTACCATAGTAAAGGTGATCATGATATTACTACCAGAAATTATATGGTATCATAGGAAAAAGAAAGATATCCATGTAGTTATAACCGATAGGAAGTAAAAGCTATTGTGTTTTTTCTTTAGCAAATGAAAGAGGTAATTCATCGAAAATGGCAACAAAAGGAAACCTAGATATCTGCAAGAAAGGTGACTGTGGCCATGAATGTTTCACCCAATTAAAAAATATATATAAAATGTATGCATCTGTGGACATTGAAATGAGAACTTTTTGTTTTTTTGCAAAAGAAATAGAAAATATATAGAAAGCCCAATATTATTCTCATCTATTTCTGCATAAAAGAGGAAAGATCTCAACATTTTGTTATTGAATGGATTATGAACTTTATTTGAAGCTGAGCAAAATGGAGGAGAATATGCACTAAAAATAAAATAATGTCCTCATTGTTTTTTACAAAAACAGAGCTTGAAGCAATATTTCACTTACAAGAGTTGAAAAATGACATTATGTGTACATGAAATGATTTACCCTAGCTCGGTCTCAAAATTTTTATGGCTGAAACTTTGAAGATGCGCAGAAATCCATGGCCATACACAACAAAAATATAGGGGAACATGAAATACAAAAGGAAGTTTTTTTTTTCTGCGTGATGAGGAACATAGCCCGCAGCCATAAAGGAAAATGTAGAGTTTTGCATGATAAATAACTAAAGGAAATGGGGAGAAATTTTAGAATGAAGATTTTGTTCATCTTTATGCAAAGAATGGCTCGATTTTGAGCACTTTTATCTACAGAATATGATATAAAGTTCAAAATACCTCTGGGATGCTTGTCCAGCTGTTGAAGTCATTCTTTTTGCTGAAGAATCTGCCAGAAAATGTCTTTATTCTGCTCCAGACCAAACCCTCATGGAGGCGGTTTGTGTTTCATTTAGAAGCTTCAAAATAGTAATGTGGAAAAAAATGAACTATTTGTTGCTTTTGGATTAGGGTTGGAAACCCTATTTTCTCCATCGATGCAAGTCAAGTGATTTTTATCACTTCATTTATCAAAACAAAACTCTTAACTAATATTTTCACCTTTTTGCATATGGAGGTCGAATTATACCCTTGTTTTTTTTTTCTTTTTCATTTGAATTAAATGTAAAGCACATTAACTTTTATGATGATATTATAAATCATAAAGTTATGTGTCTATTATAATGCAAAATAGGATAAATTCCTTTTATGTTTTTATTGAGCTTTGTTGAAATCTTTATGATTATGGAGGGCATTTAGAGAAGTTAAGTTTTGTTTGCAAACATGTGGACAAGAGATAGGGTGGTTCATCATTTTAAGGAGGGAATATAGGCCTTTTGTTTCCATTTAGAGCATTTTTAGGTGTAGTTATGGTTGGATTAAGTCTTGCATGACTTTTTCATCCAACAAAAACTCTTTTCGAGGGGATTTGAAAGCTATATTTTAGGCCTTATTATGGTATCTAACCCAGGGCTTTCTAGAACCTTGTATTGTGGAAGCAACTTGGATGTTAGCTACTTATTCATATTTGGCTATTCATTATGAGTTAGTTCTGAATTAGTAGAGTTCTGGAGGTTGTTCATCCTCAGTTTTCACTGTGATTTTCTAACTCATGCTTTCATGCAAACTGTAAGTTTTTTTCCTTGAGAATTTGTAATAGTTTCAGTCTACCTTCTCATCACTTGCTCATCACTTGCTTGTTAGTGTACACGTTTCTTTGAAGTTAATCAACATACTTGTGAAATTTTGAACTTTTCCCTTTATTTCTACTTTTCTTCTAAAAGTGCCTTTCTTGCAAGAGAATATCCATTTTATAGGTTATGGGTTGTGTAAACAATACAAGTTTTAAGCTATGAAGTTATTCCTCTCTTTCTTAGAGTCTTGTGTTAATACCTTCTCATAAATCAAGTTTTTATAAAGGATATACAAAGATGATTATGTGGGTTCTCTGTTAATTTGTTAACTCAAGTGAAATATAATCAAGGTTTGCATGTTATTAGTCAGTTTGAGGTAATCCATTATCATACCTAGGTTCTTCCTCAATCTTCATTTTCAGTGTTACTTGCTTCTCACCTTTTTCCCCTCAAAAGACAAGTAGTTTTAGGTAGAAATCAATAAGAGCCAACTTTTCTGGAGGAATTTTTTTGTTACAGGGTTGCCCACAACCCTAGGAAAATTCCCATGTTACTCATGATTGGCTGTATTTGATATTAGCCTGGGTACAAATCATTAGAGCTAACAATAACCATTACTTATATTTACACACACACACATACATATATACATATATATATACCTATATATATATATACCTATATGTACATACATATATACATATTAAAAAGAATACATAAAACTTAATTTAAATAAATTTAAATTTAATAAAGTAAACTCAAAAAAAAATCGCACGCAACCATTAAACACAACCACAGAGGCTGTGTGTGTGGGCACTGCCCACAGTCGACCCCCATGGGGGGGTCACTGCTGTGAAAAGTAATGTTGGGTGCTGCCTCCATAGCAGTGCCTCCCCTATGGGTGGTGATGGTGGGGGTAGCCCCCACTGCATTTCAATAAAAAAAAATTATATTATTTTTTTTAAATATAAATTTTTTAATATATATATTTTAATTTTTTTTAATAAAATTTTTCATATATATATATATATATATATATATATATATATATTAACAAAAAGAAAAACTAGACCTGTATATATAAATATTGATCCAGAAAATTTTGTATAAAAGAATAGGTATATATATATATATGCACATAAGTATAAGTTTAGAAGGGAAATTAAAATAAACAAATTTTCTTTCAAACAAATTGTAAATCTGAGCATGCATATCTTAACCAAAGAATAATTTATTTATTTTTTTCTTTTCCAAGCAAATGATAATTTGTCCAACCAAAAATCTCAACAACAAAATAATTTGGAGAAAAGAAGACAAGAGGGTTTCATTTTCTCTTAATTTTCAATCAACAATATTCAACTTTCTTTATACACAAACCAATACAAACATGGGAAAAAAAAATTATTTTCATTTTCAAACAAAATAAGATAAATAACAAGAGAAGAACCCAACGTCCTATGTTTGATGTTGAATCCATAAGCACAACAACCCTTCTTTTCTCAAAATTAGTCTTCCTCAACAGTTTCTTCTCCAATTCCTTCCACCAAGCTAACTTTTGAATCAATCTCTTTTATTTTCCTTTATAAACAAATTAATAGAGAAGCGCACACTTTTTTTTTTCCAACTCTTGTTACCTCTTCTTCCCAAAAACAAAACCATTCTCGTGAAGAGAAAACTTCTCCTTTCTCACAAAAATAAAAATAAAGAAAAAATAAATAAAGCTCTTCCTTTTCCCAAAAATCCACCACATGCATTAGTTCCTTTTTCTTGCTTTAAAAGCTCACATTTATCCTATAAATTAATTAAAAATTCATTTATTTTTAATTTTTATCTTCACATGACAATATCTCTAAATTTTATAATTTTAATATTTTGAAAGAGATAATCTACAATTCTCAACAACATTATTTATTTAAATTAATTAATTTATACCTTTTAATTAATTAATTTATACCTTTTAATTAATTAATTAACTTTTAAATTTCAACATTTAAATTAATTACAATTACTAACAATAATCATTCCAACAAAATAACATTAATTAATCACACATAAAATAAAGATTAATTAAATAACAACTATTCACAAATTAAAATAAATAATCAACAACAACCAATATTGAAACAATGACGAGGTCGAGACAATGACACTGTAAGACTCACTACAAGTTGATGAACTTGGGACAGGGGCATTTCCTTATCAACTCCCTTTTCAACAACATACCCATTGGGTTTATGGGACACACTCAAACCTATCAAGCAGGTGGAGTCGGTGTCCTGTACTTGCATCCTGCATAGAAACAAACGTCAAGTAGCATGAAAATCTCCAATGCAGACACACCGTGAAAGGTAATCGTAGGGTAGTAGGGCACTCGCAAGTGAGTGATTCTACTTCGTCCTTTCACTAAGACTCACTAGCAAAAACATCAGAAACCATAGCAACATAGAATCACAACATCACCACATATATTATTAAAGAAAACCATAACATAACCAAATAATATGGTCATCATGTAATGTGTCATCAAACATGATAAGTAATATCAAGTGCAACAAACCAACTAGACTATGAATCCACATACATACAATCTGGTGAACTAATCACCATCACAAACCAAGTACAAAACCATTACATAAGAGTATTAGCAACACGAGGGGTATTACATCGTCCCCCACTAGAACATGGCTTACTCATAGAAGCCACTATACAAATAAGGGTAACATAAGGGTAACACAAAGGTCCAAAATGCATTTCTGATAGGAAGGATATCAGTGCATTGCTCACTACACCGAGGGTCCTATCCTTTCCACCAGATTTTTGCACCTTTGGACCTACATCACCTAGAGACAAACTCAGATAATGATGAGGGCGTAGCCTGAGACTTAGAATATAACCCACAAACAAGGGAAATTTTATTATTCAAAAAATGGATCTTCTTACATACAGAGGATCTCAAATCCCCAAGTTTTACAACACATGCAAGTTACAGAAAGCTACAGAATAACCCTTTCGCAATATGTGAGCTTGTCCCCAAAAAGTTACCCAAAAATTAGAAACCCGCCCATAAATAGAGCTCCTCATTAGTTTGGTGCCAAAACAACATTCAAATTTGAGTTTAGGTGGTTTGGCGCCGAAAATTTACAACATGAAGTTCAAATTTCAAAAGAGCATTTGCAATTGTAT
>VDFB02379711.1:105987238-105998391 GCA_007258455.2 Sequoia sempervirens
TAAGAAATATGAAGTGTTTGAAAACATAGTTTTGTTTGTAAAAGACCTAAAAGATGAATAAAAATGCAAATAGAACCAAATAGAAAGTTGTAATACAAAATGTGTGCACCTTTAAATCTGATGGAGACTAGAAACTACTCTGAAAAACTAGAAATGTTAACTTTTTGACTGATTGAGACTCATTCACCATCACGGGTGAATTAGTCCCGAACAGTGTTGCCTAGAACTTTGTTTTTCAAAAGTCGCACATTACTCATTTTTTATTCTTAGATCAAATTGAGTGAGTTTAAGTATGAGATCCATTTTATATTAAGTCTTTCCTATATTGCATTCAGATGTATAAACAAAATAATCAAGAAGCTTTTATTTTCAGCAATGGATTGTTGCATTTATACAAATGTATACAATATTGAAAAGATTCATACAAAATATTGCTGAAAGAAATATCTTTATTGATTCTAAGGTTAAGATCTATCTCACACAAGCCGTGAGATGTAGCTTTCAAAATGTGCACAAAATACAATATGTACAAGAATGGATTGAAAGAAAAAGATGCATATATAGGGAGAAAGGCCAGTCATTGCCTGATGACTGGTTTAGGTCCATCATCTTGCATGTTCCCTAGCTCTAGATTGCTTGTCTTGTGTCCTCTGCAACTCTCAGTCCTCATATCCTGCATTTGAAAGAATTGCAATGGTTAGAACAGAGTTCTAAACAATGACGGTCTTCGATCCTACATATTCATCCACCCATTAATGTATAGACCATTTTTGTATTCATCAAACAAGCTAGCCACTCATGTTCAGAGAAGAGAGAGGAAATGATTGAGCAGATACATCTAAAACATGTCATGTTTTTTCTAACTTGTTGTTCCATGTGCAGATACAGGTGCAGTTATTTTCAGATCAAATGAGTGGGATAAATGTGGCTCCCACAAGGGTTGAGCCCAGCTCAAAGTAATTATTGCATTATTTTAGTCTGTGCACAGTCTTATGAATATCTAAGTATATATGGCATTACTTGAAAATTGATATCCATCATGATTGCTTTATGTTCATAATGCAGAATATTTTGCAATACAATGAAACTAAATAATGACACTCATTGATCATGGAATGATAACATCATTGTTATAGTTGATAAGTATTTTCTCATTGAAACAATATAGTGATAAAGACAACATAATCATTTAGAAGGAGCTATCAGAAGCTAACATGAATCTCATGGAGAAGATATAAGTAATGCTACAGAAAGTTTGAGCCTTTGAGGTGTTTCGGTGACAGTCATCAATGAAGTCTACATTTACAATCCTTCAAGAACACATCTTCTATATTAATGAGTAAGAAAGCATGGGGAATAGATTCATGAATAAACAGTCACACATGGTACATAATAAGACATATTTAAGGCAAAGGTGTAGATAGAAAAGGTGAAATCTTTACTTTTTTATGAATTATGCATAAGTAATCATATCTGTGGTACTGTTACAAAGCTTGTGCAACCACACGGGTATTAATGAGGAAGCATTTCCAATAGGTATATTTCCTTGGAGGGTACAAAATAGTTCAGAGAGGCTTTCTATAGTAATCTATTTTTTTTGTTCACAATCATGATATCAGAAGATGCAAAAACTAAATACAGTGAACAAGGTCTTAATATTATTGTCATTCTGCAGTGATATGTAGGTTCTTAAAAGTTACTTGGTGAATTTAAATGAGAGTAATCATCACTTAAAACATAACAGGAAATCTCAAAGAGTAGCATCTGCCATGGAATAGTTGACTAAATTGCTTTTGTTTTGATTAAGTAATTCCTTGAATTCATGGTATAATCTTGCACGAGCTTACCATAGTAAAGGTGATCATGATATTACTGCCAAAAATTATATGGTATCACAGGCAAAAGAAAGATATCCATGTGGTTATAACCGACAGGAAGTAAAAGCTATTGTGTTTTTTCTTTAGCAAATGAAAGAGGTAATTCATCGGAAATGACAACAAAAGGAAACCCCAGATATCTGCAAGAAAGGTGACTGTGGCCATAAATTTTTCACTCAATTAAACTATATATAAAATGTGTGCATTTGTGGCCATTGAAATGAGAACATTTTCTTTTTCTTTGCAAAAGAAACAGAAAATATACAGGAAGCCCAATATTATTCTCATCTTTTTCTGCATAAAAGATGAAAGATTTCAACATTTTGTTATTGAATGGATTATGAACTTTATCAGAAGCTGAGCAAAATGGAGGAGAATATGCACTAAAAAGAAAAGAATGTCCTCATTGTTTTTTACAAAAATGGAGCTTGAAGCAATATTTCACTTACAAGAGTTGAAAAATGACATTAAGTGTACAGGAAATGACTTTCCCTAGCTCGGTCTCAAATTTTTTATGGCTGAAACTCTAAAGATGTGCAGAAAACCATGGCCATACACAACAAAATATAGGGGAACATGAAATACAAAAGGAAGTTTATTTTTTTCTGTGTGATGAGGAACATAGCCCGCGGCCATAAAGGAAGATGTAGAGTTTCGCATGATAATAACTAAAGGAAATGGGGAGAAAGTCCAGAAAGAAGATTTTGTTCATCTTTATGCAAAGAGTGGCTCGATTTTGAGCACTTTTATCTACAAAATATGATATGAAGTTCAAAATACCTCTGGGATGCTTTTCCAGCTATTGAAGTCATTCTTTTTGCTGGCGAATTTGCCAGAAAATGTCATTATTCTGCTCCAGACCAAACCCTCATGGCGGCGGCTTGTGCTTCATTCAGAAGCTTCAAAATAGTAATGTGGAAAAATTAACTATTCGTTACTTTTGGATTAGGGTTGGAAACCCTATTTTCTCCATCGATGCAAGTGAAGTGTTTTTTATCACTTCATTTATCAAAACAAAATTATTAACTAATATTTTCACCTTTTTGCATATGGAGGTCAAACCATACCCTTGTTTTTTTTCTTTTTGCATTTCAATTAAATGTAAAGCACATTAACTTGTATGACATCTGATATTATAAATCATAAAGTTATGTGTCTATTATAATGAAAAATAGGATAAATTCCTTTTATGCTTTTATTGAGCTTTGTTGAAATCCTTCTGATTATGGAGGGCATTTAGGGAAGTTAAGTTTTGTTTGCAAAAATGTGGAGAAGAGATAGGGTGGTTCATCATTTTAAGGAGGGAATAGTCCTTTTGTTTCCATTTAGAGCATTTTTAGGTGTAGTTATGGTTGGATTAAGTCTTGCATGACTTTTTCATCCAATAGAAGCTCTTTTTGAGGGGATTTGAAAGCTAGATTTTAGGCCTTATTGTTGGATCCGACCCAAGGCTTTCTAGAACCTTGTATTGTGGAAGCAATTTGGATGTGAGCTACTTATTCACATTTGGCTATTCATTGTAGGTTAGTTCTGAATTAGCAGAGTTCTGGAGATTGTTCATCCTCATTTTTCACTGTGATTTTGTAACTCATACTTTCATGCAAACTATAAGTTTTTTTTCCTTGAGAATTTGTAATAGTTTCAGTCTACCTTCTCATCACTTGCTCATCACTTGCTTGTTAGTGTACATGTTTCTTTGAAGTTAATCATCATACTTGTGAAATTTTGAACTTTTCCCTGTATTTCTGCTTTTCTTCTAAAAGTGCCTTTCTTGCAAAAGAATATCCATTTTATAGGTTATGGGTTGTGTAAACAATACAAGTTTTAAGCTATGTAGTTATTCCTCTCTTTCTTAGAGTCTTGTGTTAATACCTTCTCATAAATCTAGTTTTTTATAAAGGATATACAAAGATGATTATGTGGGTTTTCTGTTAATCTGTTAACTCAAGTGAAGTATAATCAAGTTTTGCATGTTATTAGTCAGTTTGAGGTAATTCATTATCATACCTAGGTTCTTCCTCAGTCTTCATTTTCAATGTTACTTGCTTCTCACCTTTTCCCCCTCAAAAGACAAGTAGTTTTAGGTAGAAATCAATAAGAGCCATCTTTTTTGGAGGAATTTTTTTGTTACATGGCTACCCACAACCCTAGGAAAAGTATGTGTGCGATTAATTTTGACTGAGTACAAATCATTAGAAATTCTAATAGCTCATTATATTTTACATATATATATCTATACATATATATACATATATATATACCTATATGTATATATATATATATTAAAAAGAATACATAAAACTTAATTTAAATAAATTTAAATTTAATAAAGTAAACTCAAATAAAAAAGTAAACTCAAAAAAAATAATCACATGCAACCATTATACACAACCACAGAGGTTGTGTGTGTGGGCGCTGCCGACAACCGACCCCCATGGGGGGATCGCTGCTATGGAAAGCAGCACCTCCCCTATGGGCGGCGGCGGTGGGGGTAGCCCCCACCACATTTCAATAATATTTTTTTTAATATATTTTTTTTAATAAAAAATTTCATATATATATATTTTTTAACAGAAAGAAAAAAGAGACTTGTATATATAAATTTTGATCCAGAAAGTTTTGTATAAAAGAATAGGTATATATATATATATGCACAAAAGTATAAGTTTAGAAGGGAAATTAAAATACATAGATTTTCTTTCAAACAAATTGTAAATCTAAGCATGCATATCTTAACCAGAGAATTATTTTATTTTATTTTCTTTTCCAAGCAAATGATAATTTCTCCAACCAAAAATCTCAACAACAAAATAATTTGGAGAAAAGAAGACAAGAGGGTTTCATTTTCTCTTAATTTTCAATCAACGATATTCAACTTTCTTTATACACACACCAGTACAAACATGGGAAAACAAATTTGTTTTCATTTTCAAATGGAATAAGATAAATAACAAGAGAAGACCTTGGCGTCCTACGTTTGATGTTGAATCCACAATCACAACAACCCTTCTTTTCTCGAAATTAGTCTTCCTCAATAGTTTCTTCTCCAATTCCTTCTACCAAACTAACTTCTAAATCAATTTCTTTTATTTCCCTTTACAGATAAATTAACAGAGAAGCACACACTTTTTTTTTTTTCCAACTCTTGTTACCTCTTCTTCCCAAAAACAAAACCATTCCCATGAAGAGAAAACTTCTTCTTTCTCACAAAAATAAAAATAAAGCTCTTCCTTTTCCAAAAAATCCACCACATGCATTGTTTCCTTTTCCTTGCTTTAAGAGCTCACATTTATCCCACAAATTAATTAAAAATTCATTTATTTTTAATCTTTATCTTCACATGACAATATCTCTAAATTTTATAATTTTAATATTTTGAAAGAGATAATCTACAATTCTCGACAACATTATTTATTTAAATTAATTAATTTATACCTTTTAATTAATTAAATAACTTTTAAATTTCAACATTTAAATCTAACATTTAACTTGATTACAATTACTAATAATAATCATTCCAACAAAATAACATTAATTAATCACACATAAAATAAAGATTAATTAAATAACAACTATTCACAAATTAAAATAAATAATCAACAACAACCAATATTGAAACAACAACGAGGTTGAGAGAATGACACCGTAAGACTCACTACGAGGTGACGAACTTGGGACGGGGACACTTTCTTATCAACTCCCTTTTCAACATCATACCCGTTGGGTTTATGGGACACACTCAAACCTATCAAGCAAGTGGAGTCAGTGTCTTGTACTTGCATCCTACATAGAAACAAACATCAAGTAGCATGAAAATCTCCAATGCAAACACACCATGAAAGGTAATTGCGGGGTAGCAGGGCACTCACGAGTGAGTGATGCTACTCTGTCCTCTCACCAATACTCACTAGCAAACACATCAAAAACCATAGCAACATAGAATCACAACATCACCACATATATTAGTAAAGAAAACCATAGCATAACCAAATAATATGATCATCACATAATGTGTCATCAAATATCGTAAGTAATATCAAGTGTAGCAAACCAACTAAACTATGAATCCACACACATACAATCTGGTGAACTAATCACCATCACAAACCAAGTACAAAACCAACACATAAGAGTATCATCAACACGAGGGGTATTACATAAGAGGAATTATTTTGAGAGATGTGAACCATTTCCAACATTTTAAATAGAGACAATATTCTTGTAGAGGATATTGTGATGCTAAATGAAATAATCTGAAATAATGTTATGCAAGCACACCACAAGATAAGGAACGTGTGGTATGAAGACAAAGCTAGTGTAAAGGGATGCCCCAACACTACCCATAGAGGAAGGGAAGAAAACATAGAGTGTTTCCCATTCAAGGATGGATACCATCATTAAGATTATTTCTACTTCAAATGGTAAAGGCGTTGAGACAAGATTATAAGGCTCAACTAGAATTCACAATTAAGAAAAAGTGCTTTCTTTTGTTTCAGATTTGTAATTGCTAATTTTTCTAATGAGAGGAACCCAAACTCATTGATAAAGTTAGGTCATATCGCCACATGCAAGGGGTTTATTACAATCTGGAATGCCGATTTCTATAACCCTACCATTCTAAAGAATTCAATTATTGAAAGAGAAGGCACTGGGAATGGTTTAATACATAGAGAATTCTAGACCACACAAAATAAACACCAACCACAAGATAATGTGAAGCATGCCAAAACCAAAGGCCAGTTCAAAGGATTTTAAAGTTTGTGGTTAAGGCAATGAAAATTTTCAAGCCCCGATGTTGGACAATTAAATTTCAAGGAAAATTTCAAGACCTTGATTTAATGACGCAGCCAAGCACGAAATGAACCAAGGCATGGACGAATTTACTGTGCAAATGATATCAATTAATATTCCCAAATTCAAGATTTTCTTTTTCTAATACATTTGTTGCTATAAATCAATACAACCACACACACATACATAATTTTCTCCATTAACATACAACTTCAAGTACTTATCCTAAAACAGAGAAAAATTATGGCAGAAGATGGAACCTGGACTAATTCGTTAGATGGGCTACAAAGCGATGTAGAGCTTTCCAACTCTGTTGGGTAACTTCAACACTCTTTCGAGCTCCTCAACCACTATCAAGCCATGCCAATTCCAAAAAACCCCAAGAAACCTTTCAAGAATTTGAGCAAACAATTTCAAGAATCCCCCAAATATGTCGAAAACCGAATGCAAATTAGTTTCATGGAAAGATTCCAAGAATCAGTTTTGCATTCGAGAAAAATAATCCTATTTCCCCCGTGCAATTAACTCCACTCATTTTATTTATTGACCACTTCCTTAATTGATGCAACATAAATCTCCTATTTAAAATTCATTTATCTTATCTAAACACTTGAGAATTGCTTACAACCTTTCTTCAACAAGATTATTAATAGTAAATATCTTTATTTTTATTTTCACAATTCACCACTTGTAATTTACACACATACAATTAACTATTCATAATATTTAATTTATTAATTTAATTTCTCATAAAATTTACCTTCACAATTCTTTTAATTTAATATATTTATTTTAATTTATTCTTCAAACATATAAAATCTTATATTAGATTATTATAAAGCCTTTTAAATCTAATGACCCCTAGTTAACAAAACAATAAAAAAAAGGCATTCATCAATCACACTGCTCAGAACATACTATCAAGCAATTAACTTAATGGATAGACCAAGCCTCATATGGAAACATGGTTAGGACAAAGCACAAAGGGGCATTACATCCTCCCCCCGTAAGATCTGACTTACTCCTTGAAGTCGTAAGGTAAGAATGAAACATATGAAAATACAAGCACCTCCAATTATCAAGCAACCAATATCAAACAAAGGCATAATCATGAACATTACTCCCAAAATCATATTCTCAAGCCAAATTAGACTATATAGCGAATTGGAAATAAAATGACAATGACAATGACAACACAACTCGAACTAACTTGACAAATGAAATGTGACATTAGAAACTCATCCTCAAAGAGGATGTTGGTTCAATGTGGAGAACCCGATGCTACCTCTGAATCAACTAACTCCATTGGGCTTTAAGGCATGCTCAAACCTAGTAAACTAGGTGGAGTCAATTCCTAGTACTTTCAACCTACAACAAATCACACAGTTGAACATGTGTATAGGAAAACAGTCAATCACACTGTGAAAGGAAAATCGCAGCATTGCAAGGCACTCACAAGCAAGTGATGCAACCCTGTTCCCCTCCACCAATAAATTGATAAATAATAAAATATATTAAATCATGATAAATATGATTCACGATATAAATATTTCAAGGGAAAATTCCAGTCTAGGTGGCTGGGTCCCTATGAGATTAGCAAGGTTTACCCTAATGGGGCAGTACAATTACACACCATTGATGCAGTCCAATTTTCCCTTCTTTTCAATGGCCATAGACTGAATTTGTATAAATATCCATTACAAAAGGATGACTTTACATTTTCATTGAGACAACAATATGGTGCTTCTAGTGAACCTAATACAAAATCTGATACAAAAATTCCTACTTCAGTAATACGAGACATACCCAGCACTTCTGGTGGCCCAAAGATTGAGTTACATAGCTCAATCCTTGAGCTCCCTTGGCACTAAATTTTCACGTTTCTTCTCACAAGCACACATTGCATGTTATAATAATATTTTCATGATATCTTAAGAGGGACCTATTATCAATATTCACAAGGGTATTGATGCCAAAGGGACCTATAGCTTCACACTGTCAACATTCAGAATGGGACCTGACATTGCAGGTGCTCGTGGCAATGTCTAGGAGCTAAAAAGAATATTCAACTCACTTGGCATCATATTTACTACAATTTCATTCACATTCATTTCAAATATATTCATGTATCATATAAATCATTTCATGCAAAATAAAGCAGCATAATTCTTTTATTACCTGCTCTCATTATAATTACTTGAGCTGTCAAATTGCCAACTCATACTCGTCATTTCCATCCCATCATATCCACTCACCACCCACTATTCATTATCTTGCAATTAATATCTATCACATCAAATCAATGAATAAATATATTCTTTTAGTTTCCATACACGAAAGATGGTTATTTCTACAAGGCAATACTTAAGGTATGTTGTTATCATGATTAATCTAGTTTTCTTTAAAATTTCATACACTTTTTCTTTTAATTCCATGGATGTGAAATATTATATCTTTAATTTCCATCATTATGAATTTATGGCACATCCAAATCATTAATATGAAGTGAGGTCACTTCACCAATTAAGTTGGGGAGAGGGGACGCCTTAATCAATTTTTTTGCCAATCCTTTTGAATCTTCCACCCAAAACCAAATTTAATGAATATTATGACATGAAAAACCCTCAATTATGTTTTGTTTTTTCTGCTATTTGTGCTTCCATTGCCATTTTCAAAATTGCAAAAACTTGAAACCCTAAGAGCTTATGAGAACTTCAGCTTAGTTTAGAGTAGAGCTTAATTTAAAAGGGAACTTGCAGTTGCAGTATGGTATAGTAGTAAGGATATATGTGGAAACAAAGGTTTTGAAGTGGTAGAGCAATTTGAAGGTGGTGGGAAGATTGAATTGAATTTCCAGAGCTTAATTTGGTATATTGAGTACAAAAGAAAGTGAGGATGGGAGGAGATGTTATAAGAAGAGAGCCAACAACTCACCAACAAATTTTGGAGGATGTGGCAGTCTGGCCTATCTTCACAAGGGTTGGTTGGCTCAACTACTTTATGAAATTAACATAATTTAGTGATGACTTAACAAGAAGATTTGCATAAACTCTTTAATATGATGAATCCATGGTAAAGGAACTTTCTGTAGATGCATCTAAAATTTCCATTGAATAGGTTACAAGACTACTAAGGACAAGAAAACAACTTCCCAGCTTGGTCTGATGCAGTTATAGCTCGGGAAGAATTCTGCATAAGAGGAGAGGAATTGGATTCCTCATCACAAGTTATGAAGAGACTTTCTCTCCACTAGTTGTGGGAAAGATGTGCCTCTTACATCACCAGATATATTACTTGTGATGGTAGATAAAACCTTTTGTATATTTCCAATTGTTAAGTCATCACAGGCATAATAGGGTAGTAGATGTACCAAATTTTCTTTATAACTTGTTGAAATGAATGGCCTTGAAATAAAAGAAAAGGAAATATGATACTTCTCTCTCTCATCATTGTTTAGTTACCCTACTGATAAAAATAAGTCTAAGAATTCAATACCCACAAGTTAAGTGGGAGGATTTTAGGGCGAAAGAATGCATATAGACATTAATAGTTTGTTGGATGCACCCATAGTGTTTGAGGATACAAAAAACTAAAATGAGCCCCAAAATGAACCCAAAGAGGAAAACCCACATGTTTCTCCTATAGCCTCGCCTACACATAGCCAAGGTGACCATGAAGAACCTACATATCTAGAGTCTAGGCTGCCCATAAATGAGGAATTACCTTCTTCTAAGTCACAAAAATCTAAGAGCTGAAGAGGCAATCTATCTACCTACACTACACCCTTGAAACCAGAAGAAGATATTTCAAAGGAGTAAAGGGATACTCAAAAGAAAAAGAAAAAAAGAGGATGTTCATAAAAAGAAAAAGAGTGTTAAAAAGGAAAAGAGAAGATTTGAGGAAGAAGTATTTACACCTATATGCTCTAATAGGCTTAGGAAACAAAGTGCTACAAAAGAAAATGTAGAAGAACAACCTCAGGAAGAACAACATTAGAAAGAACAACCTCAGGGTAAGTGCACAAAGATGGTTCCCAAAAAGGGGACTTAAGTGGACAGTTTTTTTCTAAAATCAAGAAATACTGACCTTGGACATGAAATTGAGGATAGTTACACTCAAAATTTTGAGATGGAACCAAAACAAGGATCAAAGTGCTCTGCGTCTACTTTCTAAACTACTAATTTATTTTGAAAATGGTCAAGATTAAGGGGTTCAAACGAGGGACATACACAAATTGGTGTTGTTTTTGTCAGAAAAACATAACATAGATTCTCTTGTACGACCCTTGTACGGTGAAATTTCTTTTATTATTTTTAAAATCGCTACGGTCATAAGTTATCTAACAATATGTAGTTGATGCATGATTTTTCTAATAATTTTTTAATGAATATTTTATTTTTTACTAATTTCTGAAGTGGAAACTTCTTGAAAACCAGAATTTTGGTCGTACTGCCCCTACAAATTTTGGAAACTAATTGAATTTTT
>VDFB02379711.1:106003047-106098854 GCA_007258455.2 Sequoia sempervirens
AGGGTAGAGGGTAGAGGGGAGAGAGATAGGAGTGAGTGAGAGAGATAAAAGGATTGAGTGAGTGAGAGAGAGGGAGTTGAGAGAGGGAGAGGGGATAGGAGGTAGACACGAGAGAGAGAGAGAGGGAGGGAGTGGGAGAGAGATAAAGGGTAGAGGATAGAGGGTATAAGGGTTAATGGTAGCGAGTAGAGGGGAGAGAGATAGAATAAGGGTAGATAAGGTATATACAAAGAGAGAGAGAGGTAATCTATTAAAAAACCAACTTTCTCACAATGCAAGTGCATTTTGAAGAAGTAGAGATATGTCGTTTTAGGAAGAAATAACGCGAGCATGTTATAATGCGAGTGTGTTTTGTGTTGCACTAAAAACGGTAAAAAAAACTCAATATACCCATGATCTCAAGGCCCACATTCTACATATTCTCCTGGTTCTGCATGTGCTCCAACAAAAAATAGCTTTTTTATGATGTTGTGAAGTGTGCATTCATTTTTTTCACATTCCACCACCTTTCTCATGATCTTTCTAACACCTTTGCATGAAATAGTAGATTTTTCACGTTAAAAGACATATAATATCAATTCAAGTTTGAATTCCATTGAAAATTGATAGACAATTGAAGTTTGGAAGGGAACAAGATTTTAAAAAAGTCAAATTGTTGAGGAGTTTGAAGAAAGAAGAATCTAAGGCTACATAATTGGGTTGAACTCCTCCATTTGAAATTCTGGTTTTTTAGGTATGTGAAGTCTTTACACATTTTCTTTCATTCTATTATGGCTTGCTTTCATTTTTGTTATTTTGCATATTCCATGTTGTTCATTGTTTGTTTGTCATTATAACCTTAAGATGTCAATGCACATTTTAAATTACACAATTCTATACACTTGCCAATTACATTTTTAAACCACATCTCTTTGAGGCATTTTTTTATTTAACAATTGACTTACCTTGTGTATGCTTCCATATTTTGTATACACATATTTATGACATACATTTTAAGGAAGTAAAATAAAACATCATTTCTAAATCCTTTATTATGGATGTGCATACCACTCTTCCAAGCTTTCATCAAGGTATTTAGTCAAATAGTTATACCAAGTAGTTGATTGCCTTGTCTATGCTACCAAATTTTCCATACATTTCTCTAAAATATTGGAATATACTCCTCCCACATTGATAGATCTTAGAAACTATTTTGGTTTTCATCTCTATTTCTAAATTTACCTCATCACTAAACCTACCTCATCACTTTTAGTTGTGATATATTTTAAATGTTTCCTTGATTAGTCTACCTACAAGGGATTCTAACCCTTGTCTCCACTCTTACAAGACTCTTTATTCAAGACTACGTTAGCAACATGGGGAAAGGTGTTGCCTATCTTGCAATCAAAACCAAAACCAAAAACCCTCTTTTTAAGCCAAATAATGTAGGGCTTATTGGAAAAAAAACTTCCCAACCTTATCACAACATTCCACCACCTTAAACAGGTCTAAAATGGCCCGTACAAACTCAATTCAATAAGAAACAACACTGCCCTAACACAATACTCACTTTAGCATGTCAAAACCTCTCAAATTCACATGGAAAACACCAAATCTCACTAGAAGGCTTCATGCCAAACTCAACTCTTGACCTCCCCTATACTTACTCAAAATTCCCACACCTTTTTAGTGATGTTGCAGACCCATTCCTTGAGTTTTAGTGGCCATAGTGAGAGGAATGGGTCAATACACCATTTTAAATGACTTTCAAACCTTAAAACTATGTTTAGGGTGGAGCGCACTAGCTTGCCAATGTGGTAGGGTTGAGAGGGTAGGGGAAGCATATGCCTCATAGAAATGGAGTCTCACAATGATGTATATCACCATGCGACTCCAATTCTATGAGGCATATGCTGCCCCTACCTTCTCAACCCTACCACATTGGCAAGCTAGTGGAGTATTGGTAAGCTAGCTCACTCCACTAGCTTTCCAATGCGGTAGGGTTTAGAAGGTAGGGGTAGTGTATGCCTCATAGAAATGGCATCTCATGGTGATACATCACTGTGAGATGCCATTTCTATGAGGCATACGCTACCCCTACCTTCTCAACCCTACCACATTAGCAAGCTAGCTCACTCACTAGCCTGCCTTGTATAAATGGCATCTCACGGTAGGGGTAGTATATTCCTCATACAAATGGCATCTCATGGTGATGTATATAGCTATGAGACCCCATTTCTATGAGGCATATTCTACCCCTACCATCACCGTGAGACCCCATCTCTATGAGGCATACGTTGCCCATACCATCGCTGTGAGACCCCATTTCTATGAGACATACATTGCCCTTACCTTCTTAACCCTACCGCATTGGCAGGCTAGTGAGTGAGCTAGCTTGCCAATGCTCCACTAGCTTTCCAAGGAATTTGGATTCACATGCCTTGTCCATGATTCCATTTTGATCCTATCTTGTAATCATGGCATGCCCCTACACCACCTTTGTCTATGCTACAAATACTCTTGTACATGATGATTGTAAGTATTTTTTATGAAGCCTTGAATGACATATATTTCATTTCTTTGAATGGATACATTTTTTAGGAGCTAATATTCATCTCATTACCATGCTATAGGTAAAATTATCCTCCATGCTGAAGAAAAAAATAAGGAAAAAACTAACAGATGAAGAGTATGAAACCTTCAAAGAAAAGGAGAGAGAACGGGTGGCAGATTATCATGAAAAGAAGAAATTGGATACGATTGACGAAAGCAAGCCAATTGAAGAGGAACCTCAACCATCAAAAAGAGAACATGAATTGGCAACACAAAGGGCATAAATGCGAAAGAGTCGTGGTAGGACAGATTCAGATACCATAGTTGGAGGCACTCCATCTACTACAAGTGAATACGAAGGGACACCATTAAACACAAGTGAATATGGAGGGACACCATCTACCACAAGTGAATATGGAGGGACACCATCTAACACAAGTGAATATGGTTGGACACCATCCGCCGCATCTCAAGTTGAGAGTACATCATCACTCGGATTTGATGACGAAGGTATGCCATCATCCCCAGGTGAACCTCAAGGTATGTCTTCTACTCCATTCTCGATCGAAGGTACATAATCTAGCCCACCTCGATTAAATATTGATGAAATTCCTAATGTTGAGATGTATGTACCTAGGAGAACACCACCTAGAATTTTGCATAGAAAGCCAAAGTATTTGATTAATATTGATGAGGATATTTTGCAGCACATGGAAGGTAAGATTTCAACACACTCTTGTAGAAGATATGTTGATAAGATTTGGAAAATATTCTTTGAAAGGTTAAATGAGACTGCAAGATGTCAACTATTTGTTGAAATAGTGGGTATAAAGTATAGAAACATCATGAAGACTCTTGGGTTGAGAACATCAAATGCATCAAGTGAAAACACTATTGTGAAGAATCTAATGGATGCTTATGAGAGTGTGGGTAAGATCTCACACTCAAAGGATAGTAATGTCACCTGATGTATCATTACATTGACTTTGGTAAGAAGTCAAACAAAGAGAGCTCATCTCATTAGAAAGATGAGTGAAAAAATGAGAATTAGTAGAAAAGCTTTATCAAAATCTGTTCAAAGGTGGCAAAGAATTGAGGGCACCGATTCAAATGAATTATGGGAATTCTCGAGGAGACTACCACAAAAAGATAAAAAAATTGTTGAAGCATTGATAACACTAATTGAAGAGTATTGGAAGAATAACATAAGGCCACATCCAAATCAAAGGGATGTGATAAGAAGGAGAATCGGTAGTCGGAACTGTGAGCCACATCCAAAGCATTTTTTGGATACGACACAAACCCAATTTTTTCATAAATTTCAAAAGGATTATCTTCAAATTAGTATTTGTCAAATATTTTTTGAAATTCTTAAACATTTTTATGTCAATATAAATCACACATGAACTACTTGTTATAGACTACATATTGAATTCTCTAATTATTATGATTTTTATCGTTCTATATGTTTGGATTTGCATACTAACAATTTTTTGTAGGATTGTTTCATAGAAGCCCCACCAAAATCTTCAAGAGAGTTCTTATTAAAAAATTTATGTGAAATAGAGGATGGTCAAATATTCTACAGGACAACATGCTTGGATGGTTCATGCTAGTGTTGTGGTGGCTTGTAGTGTATGCTAGTATGTCAACATATGGAAAGCATAGATGAGGTGGGACATAAACTAGTAGAGTTTGAGAAGTATAAAATAGTGGCATACGCTATAAAAGATGGGTCTCAAGCAAAAAAGTGTGATTTGGTTATTCATAAGATTTCATTGTATTAGTTTATGTCCATGTTTCATTAGAATATAGTGTATGAGTATGAAAGGCATACCAATAGAGCCCGATGGTTGGACATGTAATTCAATATATGCAAGGACACCTTTCCAGTTGGTAGCATAGTATCAATGGTTGACTTTGCAGAGAACTACACTCTATAGCCACAGTGTGAGGTGCAATCACAGTATTACAACTCCAAATAGGTTTTGATATTTTTGCACATAGCATTCATTCATGCAGCTGATAGTACAGAGGACCAAAGGAAGGTATTGAGGGAGTATCACTTTTATATTAGTGATTATCGCACACATTCTCTAGATTTTGTTCAAGGTTTCTTCGAGATGATCTACAGTGATTTGGATCAGAGGGGCATAACATATGGTTAACATATAATATGGTCGGATAACTGTGCATCATAGTTCAAGAACTCACACATGTTCTACTGGTTGAGCAAGATGCATGTCATTATAGGTGTACAAAATATGTGGAACATTTGTGAGGCCAGACATGGAAAGGGGGAGCATGATGGTGCAGGAGCATGTGTGAAAAGACCATTAGCATGAGAAGAGTTAAAGTATAAAGACAGTGCAAAGTTGACAGATGCAAGATCAACCATCAAGTGGTGTAATGCTTTGATGGGTCCAAGTAATGAAGGTACGTCTTCAGTTCATATATTTTTTTGGTTGATGGATGATACTAACATTGCACCATATGAGGATTTTTGTACACTAACAGGATTGAGTGAGGTACACTCTTTCCTTAGCTCAAATGCAAGTTTTTTGAGTATTGATACATGAAAGATGGCATTATTTTGTTCTTCATGTACAATGCAATCCTGGAATGATTATGAGTCAAGGCAGTGGGTTGAAAAATGGTTGACAAGTTATCTTAGCCCACTTCACATGTATCACCCTCCGATGACATTGGAACAAACATAGGCGAAATCATCGGTTGACTTTGACCACGTATCATATCTAGTTCAACCAAGTAATATATCTACTTGCTTAGTTTTGAAATTCCATATTATTATCTTACTTTGTATTGTATTTGTAATATTGACTAATTTCAAGAGATTTGTTGCACATATTAATGCAGGGCATGTTTATGCAATTATTGTAGATGAAGACAACGAAGAGGGAACCGACTATTACTTGTGTTATTGTGTTGAAGCCAAAAAGAAATTGGAGGCCTCAATTATAGATGGAGAAAACATTGAATACCCTACAGGCTCAATTGTTGTTACTGGAATGTGGCTTAGAAGGTACCCACATAAGAGTGTTAAACATTGGCTATTTCAAGGCTTTGACATGCATCGTAAGATTCTTCATTACTCGAATCTTGTCATGGAATTCAATGTTCATTTGACCAAATATGGGGGTAGACCTTTAAACAAGACCTTGTGGAAGGTCTGTGAGTCTAACCATGAGGCAATACTTGACACAATAAAGAGTAGAGCAAACCTGGATGGTTCGTTGGATTAATTTGTAAGTATGCACATCAGTTCTTACTAATTTATACTTGTATGCACATTAATTTGTTTGATGCCAATAGTAACATCTTCTTTTACTTTGCCTATTTGCAAGTAACCTACTAAAAATTGATTGGTGTCCCCTTGCAAAAAATGTAGATTTATAAGCCATCAAAGAGAATCTTAGCTAGAAAAGCAATGCAACACCCTTATTTTGATGATCTTGAAAAATATCAATTATGATTTTAAGCCATTACAAAAGTGTGTGCGAAGCTTGGTGAGCGAATTTCAAGTTATTTATTTGAATTTAACCGTATCATGAGCACCTATGATGTAGACATTATAAGAACATCTAAAATTTTAAGTTATTCTATTCATGAGAGGTGCTGTGTGCAATAGGTATCTTGGAACTTGCAGTGAAGATGTATGACCAGGAGTGAGTAAGTTGAGAGATTCGCATGTTTATCTATAAGTGTCTTCCATCTATTTTCATTTCATTTCCATTTTTGATGCTCTTTCTTTTTCTTCTTTTACTTTGCATATCTGTAAGTAAACTACTAAAAATTGATTGGTCTCTCATTGTAGAAAATGTTGATTTATGAGCCATCAAAGAGAAACTCAGCCAAAAAAGCAATGCAACATCCTTATTTTGATGATCTTAAAAAATCTCAATTTTGATTTGAAGCCACTATAAAAGAGCATGTGAAGCTTAGCGACGGAATCTCAAGTTACTCAATTGAAGTTAATGTGCTTATGAGCACCTATGAAGTAGAAATTTAAGGAGAATCTCAAATGTATGAGTGACATTGTAAAATATCTATGAGAACGGAGTACATAAGGCATTGTAATGAGATTTACTCAAATATTGAAATTTTGGAGTTCATTTTTGGTGCAAGAGCACCGTGCTCTTTAAATGCCTTCAATAGGAAAATTTGCAAAATTTGAATTTTCAAATATAAAAAATGTGAAAAAATTCATGTGAAGGTCATATGTAATGTATTCAAAGTCTCAAACAGGTCATTAGGTGATTAGAAAAGTGATATTGCACAAAAGTTGTCATTTGGTGTAAAAATGCAAAACTTGCATTACTTGCACAATTGCAAAATTAATAAATAAAGGATGATGTTTTATGTATTTGTAGTATTTTTCATTTTTGTTTCAAGCTTTTGTGGATTGTACAACACCTTATAATTTTATTTTTGATTATTTTTCTTTAGAGAAAGGAGTTAGGTAACTTTTGAAAGTATTTTGAAGTCTTTTAACTCAGATTTGAGGAAATAAGAACAATTTTATCATAACTTCTCAAATGACTTCACAAACAAATGATTGATCTAGATACCCATTATTAAGTTACAACACATAATTCCAAATCAATAGTGACTATATTGGAACATATGCATCAAAAATGACCTTCTTCGTTGTCTTAATTATGCTAACTAGGCATAATTTACAAAGGAACATACCTTTAAACATTCAACAACCCCTTGAACTTGTTGGGGCAACAATTTTCACGTATCTAAAGCCTCAAATCCACAATTTTTCTCAAGAGAAACTCACTCCACCATGCCAACCTACACAAACTCAAAAGATAATCACCCAACCTCTACATGCAATATTTTATCAAACCCTACGGTGAAACCTCATTTTTCATGCCCTTTTCCATCAAAATCTACAAGGGCAGCAACTCAGATACCATGATGCTTAGAAACTTCTTGTTTGATCCTATGGGATCGCATTGTGCCCTTCTAAGAAAACCTCTCTTAGTTTTCACTATCTCGAATTGGTTTTCCCATGGTGGGGGATTTTCACTTGATGGAAAAAGTGTCAAATACAAGTTGTGCAAAGTTGCAAAGTGGAGCAGCTTTCATTCTACAACTCATGCGACCACATAGACTGTTCCAATGCATCTAAATAAGTATGCTTACATTAGGCATGATCCTCTTTCACACCAAATACGCAAAATTGCTTCGAGCTACATTCAACCGGATTGATCCCTTAAGAGTCCAAAGTGCAAAATGGCTGCAAACTTTAGCATGTTGTTACTCGGATTCCATGATGCTTAGAAACTTTTCGTCTAATCCTATGGGATTTTTTTGGGACCCTCTACAAAAGCCTCTCTTAGTTTTTGTTATCTCGGAGTGGTTTTCCCATGCTGGCATATTTTCACTTAACGGAAAAAGTGTCAAATGCAAGTTGTGCAAAGTTGCAAAGTTGTGTAACTTTCGTTCTACAACTCGTGTGACCACACCGACTGTTCCAACACATCTAAATAGGTATGCTTACACTAGGCATGTTCCTCTTTTGCACCCAAACACATGGAATTGCTTTGAGCTACATTCAACCAGATCTATCCATTAAGAGTCAAAAGTGCAAAATGGCTGCAAACTTCAACATGTTGTTACTTGTATACTGTGACACTTAGAAACTTCTCATCTAACCCTATGGGATTTCATTGGGCCCCTCTACAAAAAAAAACCCTTAGTTTTTTCTATCTCAGAGTAGTTTTCCCGTGGTGGCAGATTTTCACCTGATGAAAAAAGTGTCAAATGTAAGTAGTGCAAAGTTGCAAAGTGGTGCAACTTTCATTATGCAACTCGTGTGACCACACTAACTATTCCAATGTGTCTGAATGGGTATGTTTACACTAAGCATGGTCCTCTTTCACACCCAAACACGCGGAATCGCTCTGAGCTGCATTCAACTGAATCGATCCCTTAAGAGTCTAAAGTGCAAAATGGCTACAAACTTCAACATGTTGTTACTTGGATACTGTGACACTTAGAAAATTCTCATCTAATCCTATGGGATCACGTTGGCCCCCTCTACAAAAACCTCTCTCGATTTTTACTATCTCAGAGTGGTTTTCCTGTGGTGGCAGATTTTCACCTAATGAAAAAGTGTCAAATACAAGCAATGCAAAGTTGCAAAGTGGTGTAACTTTCATTCTGCAACTCGTGTGACCACATGGACTATTCCAATGCATCTGAATAAGTATGTTTACACTAGGCATGGTCCTATTTTTCACCCAAACATGTGGAATCACTTCGAGCTACGTTCAACCAAATCAATCCCTTAAGAGTCCAAAGTGCAAAATGGCTACAAACTTCAGCATGTTGTTACTCGGATACCGTGGCACTTAGAAAATTCTTGCCTAATCCTATGGGATGGCGTTGGGCCCCTCTACAAAAATCTCTTAGTTTTCACTATCTTGGAGTGGTTTTCCCATGATGGCAGATTTTCACCTGATGGAAAAGTATGTAATGCAAGCAGTGCAAAGTTGCAAAGTGGTGGAACTTTTGTTCTGCAGCTCGTGTGACCACAAAGACTATTCCAATGAATATAAATAGGTATTTTTATGCTAAGAATATTCCTCTTTCACACCCAAACATGCGGAATCGCTCGGAGCTATGTTCAATTGGATCTATCCCTTAAGAGTCCAAAGCGCAAAATGGCTGCAAACTTCAATATGTTGTTACTCGGATACCATGACACTTAGAAACTTCTCATCTAATCCTATGGGATCACGTTGGGCCCCTCTACAAAAAATTCTCTCATTTTTCGCTATCTCGGAGTGTTTTTCCTGTGGTGGCGGATTTTCACTTGATGGAAAAAGTGTCAAATGCAAGCAGTGCAAAGTTGCAAAGTGGTGCAACTTTTGTTCTACAACTTGTATGACCACATGGACTTTTCCAACTCATCTGAATAGGTATATTTACACTAGGCATGGTCATCTTTCAAACCAAAACACGTAGAATCACTTCAAGCTATGTTCAACTGGATTGATCCCTAAAGAGTCCAAAGTGCAAAATGATTGCAAAATTCAACATGTTGTTACTCGGATATTGTGATTTTTAAAAACTTTTTGTTTGATCCTATAGGATCACGTTGGACCCCTCTACAAAAACCTCTCTCTGTTTTCACTATCTCAGAGTGGTTTTTCCGTAGCGGCAGATTTTCACTTGATAGAAAAAGTGTCAAATGCAAACAATGCAGAGTTGCAAAGTGGTGCAACTTTTGTTTGTTGGTGTAATTAATTATTTAATTACACTTTATTAAGTTTACTTAGGTAATAATTAGTTTACTTAATTAATAAGTAAGCATTATTTAGTTGAGTTGATTTTAGGTCAACATTAGGGTTATGCATACATTGCTTTTATAAAGCAATTTATCCCTTGTAATTTCTCAAATTCCTAAATATTATTCATTTGAACATCTTCATGCAAATTGCTTTGTTTTTTTTGTTTTTATCTTATGGAAAGCTTTTTCTAGTTTTCATGTCTGATTTTGGATTCTAACATGGTATCAGAGCTTTGATTTCCAACCCCTTCTCAAATTTTGGAGAAATTCATTGCAGAGCACGTTCGGGGTTCCTCGAGGGTTTCATGCCTTGAGCTCATTTATGAAGTGTTTTAAATCAGATCTGGCATGTCCATTGGATTCAGAGCGCTGGAAAAAGTCAGGATTGGCTTTTATTTCATTGATTTTGGTCATCGTTGAAGAAATTTGTGAGGGTTTCAAGCTCAGTGATTTTTTTGAAGATATAGGGGTAGTCAATTTTTCAGGGCACTTTGGGCACAAACGGAGGTCACCATCACATTCACAGTGGCCAAAAACCCTAAGAATGCCTGTCGTTTGGTCAATTTTGGAGTAGTTGATCCAGGAGGCAAAAAAAATTGCCAGGGATGTCGTACGGCCTCCCAACATGCATTTCAAGGCACGTTTTTCAAAAAAAATGAAAAAAATGTTTTAAATCATGCCCTGCCAGTGCAAAAAAAAATATACCACTAAACGACCACCGCTTAGCCTCCAAGCGGCCATCGCAGCACTGCCCAGTGGCCTCCTCCACCATTCTACCACCACCCACCAACCCCTAAGGGCTTACGTGCCAACAGCTATCGATCATATGGGGGATCGGGCGCTATGATCCCAACCCCCAGCCGCAGGTCCTTTGGAGGGCCAAGCACTTAGTACCTAGCCCCCAACGACCTCCCAGCACCTGCGAAGGTCACATGGGTGACTAGGGGCTCTACCCTAGCCCCTTTCCTGCCAGCCCCTGGTCACACACAGGACTAGGGGCCCTTTTTTTTAGCCCCCTGGACTACCTGTAGGCCAAATTGGCCATTTTGGAGCAACTTTCACAAAAACGGGCATAACTTTTACATACGGTGTCATTTTTTTGCAAACGAGATACCATTGGAAAGTTGGTTCTAAGCCTAATCCTGTGGTGAAGGTATTTTTTTTCTAATTTTGCTCCAGATTGTAATTAATTATTTAATTACACTTTATTAAGTTTAGTTACGTAATAATTAGTTTACTTAATTAATAAGTAAGCTTTATTTAGTTGAGCTGATTTTAGGTCAACATTAGGGTTATGCATACATTGATTTTTGTAACATAGATTTTAGAACCCAAAATGTGTGCTCTCTTCCTAAGTCTTTCACCTAGAAAGAGAGAGATTTAGATCCTAAAATGCCAGATGTACATTCGATTAAGGACATTTATGATGTAATATGATGTAAAATAACTAAACTAAGTGCAATTGACTGATTGAAATGATCTCAAATGCATGCAAAACTAATATTTATGCCTTGTTTGAAAACACTGTGTGATATACAGAAACTATGAAATATGAAGAGATTGAAAGAAATATGCAAAATAGAAAGTACAGGGTCAAATTTGAGTGCACCTGGATGATGTGTGAGCTTTTTGGGATGTCTAGAATGTTGATAAAATTTTCTATTTTTTCACAGTGGGACTCATTCACCAAGGGTGGCGAATCAATCCTCCGATTGGTGAAAAAGTGTCAGGAGCTTATTTCTAATAGCCGAGAGTTGATTTATGACAAAAATGCAGATTTCTAGATTTCAAGTGGGACTCATTCATCAATGGTCAACATTGCTTCTCCAAATCTGGTAATGACTTAATAATAGCTTGTAGGGATCAATTTTGCAGAAAATGGGTTGAAAGTCACTCAAATTGCATGAAAGGATGATAAATTGATTTGAAGAGCCTAGTTGACTTGGAATCCACTTTTCAACACCTTTAAACCTATTAAATCTACAAAATAAAGGCTGCAAAGACTCATGCAAAGGGGAAAAATGTTGAGGGATTAGTGAATAGGGGTTTGCCTTGGTCAAACCCCGCTTTAGTAATTGAACCAAATTGAAATGAATGACATGCAAGAAGAATGATAAATGAATAACATGAAAGTATTACAAACTTACCACCTCCTTGAATATGCAAATATGAATTGATGTCAAAAGGCTGCTCCAAAGTTCTTGAGAATGCTTGAATTGAAGATGCAAAATGCTTGAGTGAATGAATGAATGGGAGATGGGAGATGTAAAATGAGGTGAAAAATGCCTATTTATACAAATCTTGTGCCTTAGTATCCATTTATACCTCATCACAGGCCAACATGAAGTGAAATTTTAGTAAAATACTGAAATAAATTTTAAATATTTTTAATTTGGGGCCAAGGGGGACTCATTCGTCACCCTTGGTGAATGAGTCCCACCTAAGACCCAAAACCAAGTGTCAAAAATAAAGTTTTGTTTAATGTTGTTTGTCAGGATAAGACCCAAAAATACACTTAATATAAGCATATTAGGGCATAAAAAGACAAAATAAAGCATGAGAAGGGTGTAAATAGGGAAAATATGCCTAGAAAAGTGTGAAATCTAGTTACAAGACTTTACAACACTTCAAAATAGGACTTGTTGATGTATGGAAAGGTGGTTTTTAGGTGAATTGCATTAATTAGAGTCTAGAAGATTGTAGAAATGTCTTACAACACTTCACAACACTTTCACAAGACGTCATTCTTTGAGTTTGAGCACCAAAATAAGCATGTTCAAGCCAAGATACATCATAAAATTAAAGCAACATAGCTCCAACACTATAAAACAAGGCCTAAAAGACTATGAAAATGGGAAAGGTCCATTTTTCTACGGTAAAATTTTATAAAGCAATTTATCCCTCATAATTTCTCAAATTCCTGAATATTATTCATTTGCACATCTTCATGCAAATTGCTCTATTTTTTTTGTTTTTCTCTTGTGGAAGGCTTTTTCTGGTTTGCATGTCTAATCTTGGATTCTAACATCATTATGTAACTTGTGTGACCACATGAACTATTCCAATGCATTTGAATAGGTATGTTTATGCTAGACATGGTCCTCTTTCCCACCCAAACACGCAAAATCACTCCAAACTATGTTCAACTGGATCGATCTCTTAAGAGTCCAAACTGCAAAATGGTTGCAAGATTCAACATGTTGTTACTTAGATACCACAATGCTTAGAAACTTCTCGTCTAATCCTATGGGATCATGTTGGGCCCCTCTACAAAAACCTCTCTCGGTTTTCGCTATCTCAGAGTGGTTTTCCCATGGTGGCAGATTTTCACCTGATGGAAAAGTGTCAAATGCAAGCAGTGCAAAGTTGCAAAGTGGTGCAACTTTCATTCTGCAACTTGTGTGACCACACAAACTATTCCAACATTTTTGAATAGGTATGTTTATGCTATGCATGGTCCTCTTTCACACCCAAACACATGGAATCACTTTGAGCTACATTCAACCAGATCGTTCCCTTAAGAGTCCAAAGTGCAAAATGGCTACAAACTTTTGTATGTTGTTACTCATATACCATGACGCTTAGAAACTTCCTATCTAATCCTATAGGATCATGTTCAGACCCTCTACAATAACCTCTCTCAGTTTTTTCCATCTCAGAGGCATTTTCCATTAGTGGTGAATTTTCACTTGGGGAAAAGTTATCAAATGCAAGTAGTTGAAAGTTGCAAAGTGGTGCAACTTTCATTTTGCAACTCGTGTGACCTTACGGATTGTTTGAATGCATATGGTTGGGTACGTTTACACTAGGAATGGTCTTCTTTCACACCCAAATATGCAGAATTGCTCTAAGCTACGTTCAACCGGCTTGATCCCTTCAAGGTCCAATGTGCAAAATGGAAGAAAACTTTGACCGGCTATTACTTAGAAAACATGATGCTTACGAACTCTTCCTCTAAGCCTATGAGATCAGGTTGGGCCGCTCTACAATAACCTCTCTCAGTTTTTGTTATCTCGGAGTCATTTTTTTGTGCTGTCCAATTTTCACTTGATGGAAAAAGTGCCAAATGCAAGCAATGTAAAGTTGCAAAGTGGTGCAAATTTTTTTTTGCAATTCGTGTGACCAAAAAAATTGCTCCAATGTGTCTCAATAGGTAGTTTTACACTAGGCATGGTCCTCTTTCGCACCCAAACACATGGAATTTCTCTAAGCTACGTTCAACCCACTTGATCCCTTATGATGGCATGCAAGATAATCGAAAAGAGAAACATACACATGACGGTTGAGAAGTCTGATTTTTCCACACAATAAGCCTATGATCATTGGTGCAGAGCACCTTGTTCCTCCATTGGATGAAGAAGGTCTAGTTTAGTGGTTTAAGTCATGATAATGTCAAATAAGGTCATGATAGGACATTTTGTAATATTTCTTTTAGTTTTGAGTTAGTGTGGGGTCATTTTAGTCAATTATGTAAATACGATAGGGAGTACAAATAAGAAAATAGCATGGATAAAGGCATTGGAAGAGATTACTAGCATTTCCCCTCTTGAAAATTTAGAATTTAGGCCTTAAAAATAAGGCTAGATGAGGTGAAAAGAAGAAATTGCTTTCAAGAATAAGTTAGAATACGTTGGAAATGGGGTGAGGTTATGGAGTTTGACGTGTTCAAAAGGTCTGCAAGGACAAGGGAGGTCAAAAGTATGTTATGGCATGATGCCCTAGTTGGGAAAAGAGGGGTTTTGAATGAAAAAGAGAGGTTTGAGGGAGTAAAAGTGGGTAAAGTCAAGGGGCAGCATAATTTGGTGGTCAGTTAAATTTGTGCAGGAAATATGAAGAGTGTTGGAAGAGGTTTTGAGGTTGTATGAGGTCTAGATATGGGGTTTTCAATAAACCCTATTGAAATTTGAGAAAAGTGAGGGTTTAGAGGATAGTGGGGTTAGAGGGCCAATCACACCCTAAAAAATGTGGATTTTGTGGATTTACAGATTGGTAAATACTTCCCAATGGTGTCTTGCAATTGGAATAGTGATTGAGAGGGTGTTGCTTTGTTAGATAGACCTATTTGGGGGTCTAGGATAGTGTTGAGTCCATTTCTTATCTGTATTATAAATTATAACTTTCTTTCTCCTGAGTCCATTTCCTATACAAGAAATAATATTGCAAAAAATGAAGATATAAATCTTTTGACATGTTTATATGGTGACAGATCAAGAACATAAAAATTCATTTTGCACTATCAAGATTATGCTATGAAAATGTTTAAAAACTAATCAAGATAAATGTTTGTATGATAATGTGCCAAGAAGTTAACTACTTCATCTACTCTGAATATTATGTTTTGCAAGTGTTGTGAAGATTGTGTATCCTTTTCTTAATTGATTTGTTCCAATCAAAGGATTAAATATATTGGAATCTTTTTATGAATCATTTCATGGAATACCAATTGAAAATGCATTTTTTTCTTTTAGATAAAGTTGTTTAGCATCAAACAATTAATATTCAAGACAAACCATGAAGGACAAAAAAGATCAATGCTAGGGGTAACCAATTAAAAAGTATACACGTGAATAAGTCAAGCATGTACATGTGAATAAGGGAAGCACAAGTACTCATAAACATGTAAGCCTCTAATTATACACATGAATACGTAGTATACACAAATTAATACAAAGTATATGCATGAATACAAGGTATACTCATGAAAACATGTAAGTCATAAAGTATACATTGGAATACATGTAAGTCACAAAGTATACACGTAAGTTGTAAAGCATACACTTGGAAACATGTAACTCATATCTATTGAACCATGGATTTATAATGCAAATATGGACACCATCGATAATATAGATTTTTATTAACCAAATATCCATGTAGGCATGCATAAATATATGTCAATATAAGTATAAAATATAGGTACAAAATAGCCATATAGGCTTATGAGAATGCTATATAGGCATACAATGTCAAATATATCCAATACAAAATATGTACAAAAATGCCATATAGGCATACAACAAAGGGCTCTGGAATCAAAATTCATTGTTCTCCAGGCTCTCAAAATAAACTCTTTCCCTTTGCTTGTCGATCAAATGGTGATAGGTCTGTCACTCATTTATGTTGCACTCGAGGAGTGTTGTTGTTTCTCCTCCTAGTGTTTAGTTCTTGGTGAAGTTTTAACTGTTACAATAAGAAGTAAAGACATTAATATATAGAAATTACATTATAAAAAATGATATATTTAACAAAATAATCACTTAGCTCCATCTCATGATCACTCTCCACAAGGGAAATATTCACACGCCCATGTTGAGGCATGCTCAAGCCTTGTATAAACCATCCAAATAGAAATTAAACTACAAATCAATAATGGTTTTCTTTTTCACTAACTAACATCTATAACAACGAATGTAAATTAAAATTTAGTAATTTTCCTCATACCTCCCTTGTCAGAACCACTAAGGATTGTATAGTAGATGAAACACCGATCTCCATTTCCCTTGTCACATTCGGAGGTGTTTCCACTTGCAACATTTGAAAATAAAACAACAAATTATTCAATCACAAAAACTACAATAGCGATCCACGCCATGACTTATAATGTATGAGATAATGACCAAAATTTTGAGTGCTTATTAGACTATATATTTCTTACTATCATTCTTACTATTACCCTATTCATATCTTGTTCGAAAGCACGCATTTTTAGGCTTTTACCCATAGCAGTAAGCTGGTGAACCATTTGATAAAATGCTTTTGTAGACATGTACAATAATTGTGGTGGCATAGAGAAGGTAGTGAATTGTTTAAAAAAATTCCTCAAAGAAATGGGGTCTTGTGGTGATGGAATGCCATTAAAAAAAATGCATGTCATGGCATTCCATCACCATAAGACTGCATTTCTTTTAGGCATTTTTTCAGAAAGTTCATTGCCTTCTCTATGGTATTATTACTTACTATTATGCTTTCATAGAAATTTTTCCAAGCATCCATAGTTTGTTGGAAAGCACCTATTTTAGGATTTTAGCCATAGCAGCAAGGAAGTGAGTAGTTTGATAAAATGCTTTGGTACACACATATGGAAAATGTGGTATCATAGAAAATGTGGTGAGCTATTTGAAGAAATGCCTCGAAGAAATGTGGTCTCATGGTGATGGAACCATGAGACCACATTTCTTCGAGGGATTTTTTCAAACTACTAACTTTGATGTCTATGCTATTGCTTACTATTATGCTTTGATAGATTTTTTCCAAGCATCCATAGTTTGTTGGAAATCACCTTTTTTAAGCTTTTAGCCATAGCAGTGAGGAAATGAACTGTTTGATAAAATGATTTGGTAGACATGTATGGAAAATGTGGTAGCATAGAAAAGGCGATCTGAGTTGTTTGGAAAAGTGACTCAAAGAAATTGGGTCACATGGTGATGGACATCACCATGAGACCGCACTTCTTTGAGGCATTTTTTCAAAAAACTCATTGCCTTGTCTATGCTATATTGCTTACTATTATTTTTTCATATATATTCCTTCCAAGCATCCATAACCTAGACAAGGCAGTGAACTATTTGAAAAGATGTCAAGCAATAAATAGTGGTCTCATGGAATGCCATGACAAGAAAATGAAATTGGAAGTTTCTCCTAGACTTATTACTTATGCTATGTAAAGTAATTGCATCACTGCTTATGTTGACTTTCTAAACAACTATATTATAGTTGAAATTTTGTCATCTATCAACATCTAGTTATTAGTTATGGAATGTGAAGTAATTCTTTGAGTTTGAATGATGTGCAATGCAACGTAATCAACAATATGAATATAAACAACACAAATCTATTAAATACAAATCATTAGTTAAACTCTTTATTCTATTACCTGCATGTAGGTTTGAGTAAATCCACTAGCATTGGGAGGTGTTCCCTTGAAACCTCCAATATTAGTCTGTCCATCATCCAAAATCACATATTAAAATACCATTCTTAAAACAATGAAATTAACATGCAATAAATTTATAATTGTTTACTAGTTACATACCCCACTGATAGGTGTACTGCAAAAAAAAGCAGGTGGAGGGCTGGTGTATCCAACCTCAACACTGTGACCTTACAATTTTATTAAAATCATAAAACTAAATTAGTTAATCTTGCATTTCAAAATCAAAATTTAATAAATTAAATTCAATGAACATGCTAACTTTTACTTGAGAATCAATGCCATACATGTGATACAAAATGTCAGCTACCCTCTCCATATCCATAGTTGCAGATGGATCCTGCATAGCAGCCTCCTGAGTGTCGGTGGGGTTATATGAACAAGTCACCCCACAAGATTGAAACACATGGGTTTGAAGGCCACCACTCGAAGAATGCCCTAGATGGCATTGTAGAATAGGGCTAGCATGCTTGATGACACTCTGGGTCAAAGTGTTGATCGCTAGCAATGTCTCTACATAGGCACTCTCCTTCGCAATGGAAGGGATAACAACATGCTCATGAGGTGGCCTAGTGAGAGGTCATCTCCCTTGCCGCGTAGGATCCAGTTGTGCACCAAGTCTATCCTGAGCTGACCCCCCATCTCTCCCTTGGAAGTCCCTCATTTCAAAATAATTTGGGATTTTATTCAATATGAACTCACAATATAGTTTCCTAAGGAAATACTGTGGGACTTCACAATTGTTGCATGGTGGGTAATCAAAAACCATGTACCACCTATCATAAAAAAAAGTTCCTAATATGTTGGTGGTGACACCAATGAATAAGAAACCTCTTCACATTGAGGGTAAGATTTTGATGTGTGTGCGGGTCAGTGAATAAGGAGCACAAATCACCTTTTGTAATTTTTAAATCCTTTACTTCTTTATATGATAACTTATCCATGTAATAAGCCCTAGACGCCTGCCTCCTATCTTGCCATCCAATTATTTGTTTGCTAATTGAATCTACATTTTTTAACATATCTTTCAATGAAGTTGCCAGGGTCATTCTTTCTACGGTTGAACCATTTGGATCGCTCAACCTACTGATTAAATCCTCAATTTTTTTTTCTCAATTTCACTCATTAAATTTTGTTGAGTGTTAGGAGGGTGTTGAGGGATTTGTGGAGGAGGTTGTTGTTGTGGTTGATTTTGTTGTTGAGGGTTTTTTTCTTGAGGATTTTGTTCCTCTGCTTGTTCAGGATTTTGAGGATTTGTAGGTTGATTTGCATCTCCTACAAATTCAAAAAAATAAAAATCAAATACAACCTAAAACTAACAAATTCAAAACAAAAAGCAAACAATCCTTACCTATCACACCTCCTCGTCGATGTGGTGGCATCCTCATGATGAAATAGCAACCGTTGATGAATATTTTTGCACAATACCTCCTCCTAGAATGCGAGTGCAAAAAATGGGAGTTTTGGCTATAGGAAAAAGAAAAACACAGTCAAAATGCAATAATGAGTTCGTTTTACTATTCTTTTGGTTTTAATATGTCATAACGCAAGTGCATTATAATGCACTTGCATCATTGGATTGTTGTGACCAATCCTCAAGCTCGACACACCTAGCCATAACAAGAGTGCGTTATAACGCACTCATAGTATGAGTTTTCATAACTTTTTAAAAAAGTTGTCCACAAATTGGCTACCCATCTTGATGCACCCGCCCCTCAAGAAAATTTCATGCTTGTAGAAACTAGACTCTAAATTAGAGGGGAATGCTCTTGGTAATGAGAATATACCAATGAAAAAGATAAGTTATGTAGAGACCACTTCTAATTTTGAATCAGAAGACATATTTGATGCCAAGAAATTTTGAGAAGAAACCTTCCCCATTCCTGGAGATTATGAAGAGAGTAATGAGTAGTTTGAGAATGCAGATGAAGTTTACATTGAAGAAAGGAATGCAAGAAAGGAACTCCAAGAGGCACTAGACAGAATTAAACATCTAGAAGAATTGGTACAAAATTATGAGCAAAAGGATAAAGAAAGAAAGGAAAAAAAGGAGATGGAGGAGAAACTACAACTATATGGTCATGGCACTAAACTAGATGTGCTAGCACAATTGGTTGTTACTAAGATAGGGAACAAAGAACTAGCAATTCCAAATGAAAGACATCCTCCTCTTAAAAACCCTTATTATCATACAACCTGCACTCTTGGATACCAAATGTGGAAAGTGTGGACACGGAAAAAGTAACCCTTCTACTTTTTCCTCTTGTTTAGGACCTCCTTGTGATTTTGGCTTAATATTGCCTTGATTTAATGTCAGGTCCGTTTTAAGCTAAAATTAACTTAAATTCTCCCTCATTCAATGTTGTAAAACATATTTAATTGCATTCTCACATTAATCTAGAAGTATTGTAAATTAAACCTAATTCTAATCTAGTTTTGTAATGTGTTTTACACATTCACATTGGATGTTGTGCCTTTCTAGGCTATGTGGACCTCATTCTAATGTTTTAGAGTGTATTTAAACACACTTTCACATTGAATTATGTGTCCCAGTCCCTAATTAACCTTTATATCATCATTAATAGGCCCCCATGACCCCATATTGTGCATCCCAAGGCTCAATTTGATCAAAGAATTGATAAAACCTTCATATAAAATGATTTCTTCACCCTCCAACAATCCAGCTAGCAAAAGAAACCCTGTGGTACTAAGTCACCCATCTAGGAAAATGAGTCCCTGCCAAGTGGGACTAAGTCACACAGAATGGCGAATTAGTCCCATTTGGGTTATTTTTGAGGTTTGAGCAGGAAAATTTGGGTTTTAAGTTTAATTTTCCTCCATGTCGGCCTTGGGGATCAAATTAATGGGAAAATTAGGTGGATTTCCTATAAATACAAGTTTCTAAACCCTAATTCATAACAAATTCATTATTCATCCATCATTTATTCATGTTCTCAAGTCAAGCAAGCTAGGGTTTTAATATTTTAAGTCACCAAGATAGCTTTTTCAAACATTCAAGGGTAGATTCTTCACCCACTGTTGTAGAAATTCAAGATCTATCATCATGGAAAGTTTCTAATTCCATTAGTTCATGCTTCATTATATTATTTCTCCATTTTGGTTTAATTACCTAAAAAGGGGTTTGACCAAGGAAAACCCCCATGCCTTAACATTCAAAATTTCTCTCTTTCCTTGTGTGTTTGCAGATTTAGGTACATTGAAGATTTGGAGATCATTAAAGATTAATTTACAAACTTTTTGAAGACATCTCCTTCTTGGATAGGTTAAAATATCTACCATAAGTCACTTACAGGCCCGAATTTGGCAGTTTTAGATCCAGATACCTGGAGGAGCAAAAAGTGCAGACCGAGGGCTTCCGTTTCCACTTTGAGATTTTCAAAAAATCTAAAGTGGACTAAGTCACCATCAATGGTGAATTAGTCCCATTGTATATGTCTGTCAAAAATTTCTATGGATTCAAATACCCATTTGGTTGAATTAGACTTCAGTGCAGTTTTCCAAATCTGGGACTAATTCATCCAGAATGGAAAATGAGTCCCAATAGGCCAAATTTTTAGGATCAACAACATTCTTAGTCCTTATTCCAGTCTTCAACACATTTCTAGGTGAATAATTTCTATTGTACTTTCTTGTTATGTGTTTCTTGCATTTCTATTCATCTTTCTAGGTGTTTTTGCATATCACAATGTGTTTTCAAAAATCTTGCATTTCCCTAGTTTCACTCATTATTCAATATCTTTTATTATTTTTCAGCATTTAAGACATTCCATTTAGACACATTTCAATCATATATGCATTAGTCTTGAGTGGGGACATTACAATTTTAGTATACCTCTCTCCTTTTAGGTGAAAAACCCTAGAAGTGTTAGAGAGCCATGTGGTGTCAAAATATTTGTCCACATTTTGGTGAACCCACCTTTAGAATAGTTTCTTTTCTGATTTGGATTCCATCGTTCTCCTACAACTAGCTTGCATTGAATTTTTCATTTGTTAAAGTTGCATTCTAGGGTTTCTAAAATTTTGCATTTACATCTTAGGTCTACATCATACAACACATAAAACATAAAAATCAATCAAAAAAATCTGAAAAATCTGAAAAAAAAATCCCTACTGGCCCTCATTCGCCACCTTGGGCGAATTAATCCCTTTGTACCCCTAAACCTGTCATTTAAAGAACTGAAAAACCCTACTTTTGCAGTTTTGTTTGCTGCCACTAACCTATTTATATAAGTTGGCTGAGTTTCTGTAACATGCATTTCACTAAATCTAGCTTAATTTGGCTCATTTCATGCATTGTGTAATTTCAATTTTGCATTCACAACATTTCATTTTCAGATCATTGCATTATGTAACCAAAAAATTATCTTGCTTGAAAACTAAAAGTTGCATTTCATTTTACATCCTTACATTGCATTTCAAGTTTGCATAAATTACTTTTTCTAAATCCTAGTTTCAATATTCTCCAAGTTTGCAAAGAATAAGTTAGTAAACAAACATGATAGTCATTCATTCAATGAATTCCCTAGTTATGAAAGTCTCTTAGTGCAAGAGAGTGAAAATGGTAATACTTGCCATAAACTTACAACCCCTCCTATCTCTCCCATTTGTGTGGATGATGTGATAGAAGAGCATACAAACATAGATAACCATGATAATCATATTTTTTCTTCTTACGATACCTCTTCTTTTAATGATGAAGGTATCTTGGTGAAAGAAGATACAATCATTGAGAATCATGAGGATCTTGTTTGTCCTTCTCCTCATCCCCTTTGGTAAGATATTTTAGCACAAGAGAATGATATCATATACACATTCCTAAACATCACCTTACCTAATTTCCATTCTCCTTTGGCTTGTGAGAGTGATTTCAAGGAAGATGAGATTATACGTGATGAGGGTATGTTGGTGTTAGATGATCAAATCTTTAAGGTTTATAACAAACCTCTTTTGGAAGACATTAGGGGACAAAAGAATGAAGTTGTAAATGATCATTATGTACCATAAAGAAAAGGACCCTTTGCTTGACATGAGATTAAATGGACTTAATGAGGACCTAATCTAGTGTTATGAGGCATTTTATGTGTCCACACTAGATCTTGGACCCTTGCAAATCAAACAACATGTGTTTATTAACATCTTGTAAAAGTTTTGTGAAGTCTTGTAAGAAGATTTCACACTTTTCTAGGCTTAATTAACCCATTGCTTCCTAAATTCAACATTATAATAACATTACTTCATCAATCTAGAAGATTCTTAATGTGAACTTAATGACAAACTAGTGTTGCAATGTGTCTTACACATTCACATTGTTTATTGTACATTTCTAGGCTATATGGACCTTATTTTAGTGTTTTAAGGTGTATTAAATTACACTTTCACATTGATTTATGTGTCCCAAGCCCTATTCAACATTTACATCATCACTAACAAGTCATATTTTACCCATATTGTGCATCCTGAGGCTTTAATTGATCAAACCCCTGACAAGATAGCAATCTAAACCTTATTTCCTATCTCCTAAGTTTCCTAGGTGTCGGAATGGCCCCTATGGAACCCATTTTCCATGCTTGGTGAATGAGTCCTATCTGGCCCCATTTTGACCCTTGAGCGGGAAAAAGTGAAATTTAAAGATTTTTTTCACTACATGTCAGCCTGTGATGTAGTATGAACAGGTACTAGGGCACAATTGACTATAAATAAGCATCTTTAACCTCATTTTTACATCTTCCATCTTCCATCAATCTTATCTCATTATTATACCTATCGTCATCAATTCATCATTCATCTTCTATTACAAGTCAAGCAAGTTGAGGTTTTCTTCAATAGAAGTCTTCAAGTTAGCATTCTAAAGCATTCAAGGATAGATTTTACATGTGTTGTTGTAGGTAAACCATCATTCCAAGGTAATATACTCCATTGTTGCATATCTTATTCACTTATTTCATCATTTTAGTTTAGGTTTGACCAGGGAAAACCCCCATGCCTTAACAATCAATAATATCTCTTCTTGTGTTGTTTGTATGCAAATTTAGGTCCTTTGGAAGCTTGAGAATTATTGAAGATTTAATTTAAAAGTCATCCAAGTCTTATTCCCTTCATTCAAGTCAAATCATCAAGGAAAAGTCACTTTCAGACCCAATTCTAGCAGTTTCAGAAGCAAAGACCTATAGGAGGAAAAATTGTAGATCTAACTCCACAGAATCTTCCCTTGATTTTCTAGATTTCTATAGGTGGAATGATTCACAACCCTTAGTGAATGAGTCCCACCTATAGCCTTGCAAATTTATTTTTTGAGATTTCAACTCTCGGTAGCCAGAAACAGGTTTCTAGAATTTTTTAGCAAAAGTAGGACTGATTCACCATGCTTGGCGAATGAGTCCCAGTGGTCATTTACATAAATTTCAAAGAAATTTTAGAACCTTCCAATGACTTCATTATACCTCCAGGTGCACTTTTTTTTCATCCATTTCTTTTTGTTCTGCATATTTCCTTCTATCTCTTCATATTTCATAGTTTCTACATATCACACTATGTTTTCAAAAAAGGCATAAATCTTAGTTTTCAATGCATTTAGATCATTTCAATCAGTCAATTGCACTTATTTTAGTTATTTTCATATCATATCACATCACATTTTTCCTTAATTGAATGTATATCTAGCATTTTAGGATCTAAATCTCTCTTTCTAGGTGAAAAACTTTGGAAGAGAGCAAGCATTTCGGGTCCCAAAATATATGTTACATTTTGGTGAACCTGAATCTTTGAATACTTCTATTTTCTGATTTGGTTTCTTTCATTGTAGATCTAGCTTACATTATGATTTGCATGATTCATTTGCATGCTAGATGTTAAATATTGCATTCATAAAAAAAATGCATTTAGGTTTGCATCTGTTGCATCTAAATTCATTTAGATTCACTAAAATTTTGCATTTTTCATCTAAGTCTATGTATTGGATCTCAACAAACATAAAAATTAGTCACAAATTTATGAAAATATTGAAAAAGGTTCATACAGGGGACTCATTAGCCACCTTGGGCGAATCAGTCCCGTCTGGCACCCGAAACAACATTTTCCAGAACTCGGAAATTGGATTTTAGGTTTCTGATTGGTGCCTTAACTTGCATATATCAGTTGGTAACATTTTTGTAGCATGCATTTTTTTACATTTAGCTTTAGTTAGCTCATTTCATGCATTGATTTCATTTCACTTTCTTGCACTCACCACATTTCATTTGCTAAACTGAAAAATTGCATTGCATAGTTTTTTCTTTCATTTCAATAATTCTTTCTTTCACAAGATGTGATATTGATTTAATTAAACATGGATTTCACACACATAATACTCCCTTTTATGAGTTTCCTTTTGAGTACCATAATAGGAACTTTAAGAAACAATCCATTAATGTAATTCTTAATCTTACATTACCCATTAGTGAGAATGGTGATGTTGACAATCATAACACACATACTTGTTCTTCTTCCAATACCTCTCCTCTTTATGATGAAGGTATTGTGATACAAGAAGTCACAAGCCTTAAAGTTCTTATTGCCTATTTCCTTATTCCCCTTTGGATAATCTTACACAACACGAGCATAACATCATAGACACATTTCTCAATATCACCTTACCAAATCTTCATAGTCCTGATAATCAATCTTGTCCATCTCCTAATATCCCTCCTCCATATAAAGAGGAAAGATTGGAATTAGAAGATATTTCTATCCTAAATCCTGACACTCTTGATCTTCCCTTTCCTCATGTCCCTATATCCTATGGGAATATTTATTTGACAACCATAGTCATACTTCTCTTGATACCTCCTCCACTTGTGATGAAGCTACTTTAACCTTAGATGAACATATTACATGCTCTCCTTGTAGGGTAGATAATATGGAACAAGAAAATGAAGCCTTAATGAAAATGGAAATTCAATTCCCATCCTCTCCTCCTCATACTCCTATCATTAATCATTCCCCTATTAGTGATGACGTTATTTTAGAAGACTCAATTCCTCTTTTCCAAGCACACATGACTTGTAGTTCTCCTCAAAACTCTTCTCCTAGGGAGAATATTATGGCATTGGATTATGAAATACATGTGGTTCTTGATTTTCCTTATATAGAAATATGCAACAATAAGCCTACTAAGGATAGGCAAGTGTCCATTTGATCCCCCTTAATCAATGAAACTCATACATATCCCATAGGACATTCTCACAATATCTACCCACCTTCATTCAACCTCAATAATACCACATCATCCTTTCAAGCTCCTAGTCTTGAACATTACAACATTCACACTGTCATCTCGCAACACTCTCATGATTTAAATTCATTAGATTTTGTTTCCTTCTATAATGAAGAAGATGAAATCTCGCAATCTATAGAGTCTTGTGTAGGTATGACACCTATGCAAGATACATCTTTGATCCCAATTACACAGCCATTTTCTCCTCCTAATCAAGAGAATATCTTGTCAAAACTTCTTCACGATAATTTGATCACACTCCCTCCTCGAACTAGAATGAAATGCTATTCCAACACTTTATTTTGTGCATACCATAGAATCCATGGTCATTCCACTAATGAATGTATGGCCTTGAGTTGTAAAATTCACCATTTTCAAGAGTTTGGTATGCTTTCCTATGGGGGCATCTAATTCCTTTAAATTGCTATTACTTTTCACTCTAGCATACATTTCATCAATCCTTTCAGCCCACCTTTGTCCTACACTTAGTGGGGGCAAGTGGTTTTGTAGCCTTGTCCTCATATGTCACTTGTCATTGCCTTTTTTGGCTAGTCATTAACCTTTCATGAACATTTAAAAGCAAGCTTGAAATGTGAACGACATGTCTTAAGGTTGGTTTGCATTTGACATACTTCTCTCTCATGACGTAGCTTTTCGGAAACATATGACTTTGCATAGGGCTTTCCAGATAAGCTCTTGTGTCTTCTTTCTTCTCTTTTTCTACTTTAAAGCAATTGATCACAGTACGGGTGCTCACAACTGCTTTAAAGTGGGGGCATACATCACCACTCACATTTCTTGTGTGATTTTCTCTTTCTTTCGACATGCTGTCTTGGAAACATTAGGTATAATGTTGTTTAGGATGAGACCCTACAACTTTCCTCTCTTGGAAACAAGATGTGACCTTTTTCACTTTTTCCTCTCTTAGATACATTGGGAATAATGTTCCCTGAGAAGAGACATAGCATGAATTTAAGAAAAATCCCTTTGAACATCTTTTACATTATGAAAATTTTACATTTCTTTTACATTATTTTACATTTTACATTTTTTCCACCTTTCATAAAACAACTTGCATGGTTGTGGTACTTTTGTCTTTTTGTTCATTTCTTTGTGGTGCCTTGTTAAAGTTATCGAATAGGTATAACTTTGGCATGGTTGAGTAGGAAGCCCAACTAGCAACATGACTTTTCCCCATAGCCACTTTTCTGTTTGTTTATGATTACATGCCAACTAGTGTATGTTACTCTTTTCCTTTTTCTTTTTAAGTTTTGGACCTTCTCACCACGCGGACAACTCGAAGTTTCGTGGCCCCAGAGTGAGTACATCTTTTCCATCTCATCTCTATTTTCATCTTTCCTTTGTATAATTTTGTATCTTGGGGGCTTGACATACATGTGGATCTCTCTTGAATATCTACTTTAGTGTGAGGAAGCAAGTTTCTCTCACTAAAGTGGGGGCTAAATGTACCATCAAAAAAAGGACCCTTTGCTTGACATGAGATTAAATGGAATTAATGAGGCCCTAATCTAGTGTTATGAGACATTTTATGTGTCCACACTAGGTCTTGGACCCTTGCAAATCAAACAACATGTGTTTATTAATGTCTTGTAAAAGTGTTGTGAAGTCTTGTAAGAAGCTTTCACACTTTTCTAGACTTAATTAACCCATTACTTCCTAAATTCAACATTATATAATAACATTATTTCATCAATCTAGAAGATTCTTACTGTGAACTTAATGAAAAACTAGTGTTGCAATGTTTCTTACACATTCATATTATCTCTTGTGCATTTCTAGGCTATGTGGACCTTATTTTAGTGTTGTAAGGTGTATTAAATTACACTTTCACATCGATTTATGTGTCCCAAGCCCTATTCAACATTTACATCATCACTAGAACAAGTCCTATTTCACCCATATTGTGCATCCTGAGGCTTTAATTGATCAAACACCTGACAAGATAGCAATCTAAACCTTATTTCATCTCTCCTAAGCTTCCTAGGTGTCAGAATGGCCCCTGTGGGACCCATTTGCCATGCTTGGTGAATGAGTCCCATCTAGGTGGGACCCATTCTCCATGCTTGGCGAATGAGTCCTATCTGGCCCCATTTTGACCCTTGAGTGGGAAAAAGTGAAATTTAAAGATTATTTTCACTACATGTCGGCCTGTGATGTAGTATGAATGGGTACTTGGGCACAATTGACTATAAATAAGCATCTTTAACCTCATTTTTAAATCTTCCATCTTCCATCAATATTATCTCATTATTATACCTCTCATCATCAATTCATCATTCATCTTCTATTACAAATCAAGCAAGTTGATGTTTTCTTCAATAGAATTCTTCAAGTTAGCATTCTAAAGCATTCAAGGATAGATTTTACATGTGTTTCTATAGACATCCAAGATAAAACATCATTGAAAGGTAATCTAATCCATTTTTTCATATCTTATTCACTTATTTCATCATTTTGGTTTAATTACCTAAACAAGGTTTGACCAAGGAAAATCATCAAGGAAAAGTCACTTTCAGACCCAATTCTGGCAGTTTCAGAAGAGAAGACCTGTAGGAGGCAGAATTGCAGATCTAACTCCACAGAATCTTCCCCTAATTTTCTAGATTTTTTTAGGTGGAATGATTCACCACCCTTGGCAAATAAGTCCCACCTCTTGAAAATTGATTTTCTGAGATTTCAACTCTTGGCAGTCAGAAATAGCTTTCTAGAAGTTTTTAGCAGAAGCAGGACTAATTCGCCTTGCTTGGCGAATGAGTCCCAGTGGTCATTTACAGAAATTTCAAATACATTTTAGAACCTTCCAATGACATCATTCTACCTCTAGGTGCATTTTTTTTCATCCATTTCTTTTCGTTCTGCATATTTCTTTCTATCTCTTCATATTTCATTGTTTCTGCATATCACGCTGTGTTTTCAAACAAGGCATAAATCTTAGTTTTGCATGCATTTTAGATCATTTCAATCAGTCAATTGCACTTATTTTAGTTATTTTACATCATATCACATCACATTTTTCCTTAATTGAATGTACCTAGCATTTTAGGATCTAAATCTCTCTCTTTCTAGGTGAAAAACTTAAGAAGAGCAATCATTTTGGGTTCTAAAATCTATGTTACACATTATAATCATACTTTCTCTTCTCCTAGTATCTCCCATAATTTTAAAGAAGATTCTTTGATGTTAGAAAATACAACCAATTATATTCATGAGAATCTTAGTTGTCCCTCTTCACCTAAGGAAACCCTTATTGAGCAAAATCATTCAACCATTGACCATTCCCCTACTTGCGATGAAGTCGCTTTAGAAGAACCAATAGATGAATGTCAAGAACATTTGATTTGCAGTTCTCCTAAAAACTCTCCTAGGGATAATATCATGGTGTTATAAAATGGAAACAATAGTAATGTGTCTTCCTTAGATAATGATAAAAAGGTGATTCTAGATTGTCCTTTATTAGAGATACATCAAACCAAGGCTGTCAAAGTTATGAATGCGCAAGTGTTCATTAGCTAACCCTTGACTAATGGACCTCCTACATACCTCGTAGGAAATCCTAAGAATCTTCTAATACTTTACCCACTATCACACAAACAACAAACTCACAACAAGCCCGAACGTATCCTTTACCCACCTAGGAATAATGGATCGCAACAACCGAGTCATAATATTTTTGCTCGTACATATAACACTAGAAATAATCTACAACATAGTCAACCAAGCCCAACAACCTTACCTTTTCCTAATACCATCTTACCTGGTCCTCCGCGTTTACCTTTGAAGGAGTATGATCTTGCAAAGAATACTCTTGCAAAGATATCCCTATGGGATTTAATTCATAATTCACCTACTTAACACACTATGCTTCAAACGGCCAAGGTACAACAAGTTCCTATCCCTTCTAATGTGAAACTAAATGACATAGCAGCCCTAATTCAAGGATTGAAAGTTGACATTGTTTTCCACCAAAGTGAGCTCCCTCCTTTGGAAGTGCAAAAACAAAATAATGCTTTCATGATCATCGCTCAATAAAATAGGATAGGGATAAAGCACACTCTTGTTGACAATGGCTCATCCCTTAATTTGTGTAGCATAAACCTTTTGGATAGGCTTCTTGTGGATACTTGTCAAAAATTCAGCGTGAATCTTTGTCTATCACAGGATTTGACAATATAGGAAAATAACCATTGGGTGTGATCACTTTTCCTATTACAGTTGGGAAGGTCACATTAGAAAATCTAATTCATGTTATGCTTGATGATCTCTCATATAATATTCTCTTAGGTAGAACGTGGATCCATGCAATGAATGGGGCACCTTCTAATCTTCATTGTAAAATGAAATACATCTACAACAACACATTCTACACACTTGATGTTGATCAGGAGCCTTATAGTGTCTTGCAACTTGAGAAAAACAAAGAGAACCCCTTCAATACTCTAACACCAACTATGCAAGTTCAACCCATGCAACATAAAAACAAAGAAAAACAAGTTGAGGAAGTCATGAAGCTATTAGACAATGATTGGGGTTCCTTAGATTTCACACCAACATTCATGGGAGAATACAATATCACAACAAACTCTGCAAAGGGAAATGAAAAATCAATCATGTCAACACAAAACTTGAAAAACCCTTCAAAAGCATCCACGTCAACCACTTCAAAACAAAAGACAACAGATTACACAACAAACTTCAATGAACTCAGCAACAAACAACCACCTGATCCAAAAGCAATGAAAAAACTTTATGGAAAAGGTTATGAGCTTATGAAACAACTTGGCTATAGTGGAAAAGGATATGGTGCTAATGAACAAGGTATCCACAACCCTATAGAGCCTAACACACAAGAAATAACTCATGGTCTTGGTTATTGTCCTTTGATAGAAATAACCAAGCCTTCACTCAACATCAACACCATCACAAAAGATTCCTCTAAGCCAACCTTAATAGTAGTACATCCTAACCAAATCAACACTACTAGTATTGGTTGTCATTCTTTTCTTGAGCTGAAACAAACAAATACATATTTGTTTAATGTTAGTGTCATCTCGCAAAACACTAATGATTTGAATTCATTAGATTTTACACCCTCCTATAAAGGATCGAATAAAATCTCGCAATCTAAAGAGTCTTGTGTAGGTATGACAACTAATACTAAGAAAGATGTATCTTTGGCATAAACTATAGAAACACCTTCTACCATTAACCAAGAGGGTATCTTGTTGAAACTCCTCCAAGATCACTTGATATCTCTCCCTCCTAGAACTCAAAAGAAATTTTATTACAAGACTTCATTTTGTGCATATCATAGAGTCCATGGTCATGCTACTAATGAATGCAAGGCTTTGAGTAGTAAAATCCAACATCTTAAGGAGTTTTGTGCTCTTCCTTATGTGGGGGGACCTCATTCCTCTAATTGATACTGATTTTCACTCTAGCATGTTTCCCATCAATTTTTTTTGGCTAATCCTTGTCCTGCACTAAGTGCGGCACAAGATTAAGTAGCCTTGTCCTTGTATGTCACTTATCATTGCCTCTTTTAGTTGGTTGTTAACCTTTCATGAACATATAAGAGCAAGCTTGGGATGTGGATGACATGCCTTAAGTTGGCTCGCACGTGACATACTACCTTTTTCATGACGTAGCTTATTTGAAACATATGACTTGGCATAGGGCTTTCTAATTAAGCTCTCATATCTTCTTCTACTTTAAAGAAATTTCTCATAGTAATGGTGTTAGCAACTGCTTTAAAGTGGGGGCATACATCAACATTCATATTTTATTATGTGATTTTCTTTTTCTTGTGATTTCCTCTCTTGGAGACATTAGTTACAATGTTCCCCAGGATGAGACCTTATACTTGTCCTCTTTGGAAACAAGATGAGACCTTTTGCACTTTTCCTCTCTTGGAGAAATTAAGCATGATGTTCCTTAAGATGAGACCTTGCACGAACTAAGCAAAATCCCTTTGAACATTCTTGACACTATCTTGCATTTACAATGTCTATGAATTTTAAACATATGAAGTTTTGCTTGCCTCATGGAGCTCGAAGATTATTTTCTTTTTGTGGTGCTTTATTAAAGTTATTAAGAGGTATAACTTTGGTATGGTTGAGCAGGAAGCCCATTCTAAGGCATGAATTTCCAAATAGCCACCTGCGTGTGTGTGTGATTGCATACCAGCCATGAGTGTATGTTTCTCACCTTTTAAGACTTCTCACCTAGTGTACAGCAAAGAGTTCTATCACCTTAGAGTGAGTATGTTTTTTTGGACAAATAACTCCTAGATCTGATCCACATCGTAATGGACAAATGATTGAAGCTTGATACACCTTTTTTTTTTCTCATTTGTACTTCTCTTCCTTATAGTTCTTTCCATTGCATGATTGTGTATCTTGTTTTGTTGTAAATCATTCACCTTGTGTGTGTCCTTTTGTGCTTATGTCGACTTGACTTAGGATCTTGGTTCTTGGGGGCTTGATTGCCTCCTTCATCTTTGTCATCCTAGACCATCCGCATTGGTACGATGGACTTTTCTTGAATGTCTAATTTAGTGTGAGTTTGAAGTAGGTTCATCCTCTCACTAAAGCGGAGGCTAAATGTGGACATGGAAAAAGTAACCCTTCTACTTTTTCCTCCTATTTAGGCCCTCCTTGTGATTTTGGCTTAATATTACCTTGATCTAATGTCTTGGGCCCATTTCAAACTAAAATTAACTTAACTTTTCCCTAATTCAATGTTGTAAAATGTATTTAATTGCATTCTCACATTAATCTAGAAGGCTTGTAAATTAAACCTAATTCTAATCTAGTGTTGTAATGTGTTTTACACATTCATATTGGATGTTGTGCCTTTCTAGGCTATGTGGCTCTTATTCTAATCTTGTAGATTGTATTTAATCACACCTTCACATTGAATTCTATGTCCCAATCCCTAATTAACCTTTATATCATCATTAATAGGCCCATATGACCCCATATTGTGCATCCTGAGGCTCAATTTGATCAAAGACCCAATAAAATCATCATATAAACCTAATTTCTTCACCCTCGACAATCCATCTAGCAAAAGAACTCCTGTGGGACTAAGTCACCCATCTGGGTGAATGAGTCCCTGCTAGGTGGGATGAAGTTGCCCAAAATGGTGAATTAGTCCCATTTGGGTTATTTTCAAGGTTTGAGTGGGAAAAAAAGGGTTTTAAGTTTAATTTTCCTCCATGTCGGCCTTGGGGATCAAATTAATGGGAAAATTAGGTGGATTTCCTATAAATACAAGATTCTAAACCCTAATTCATAATAAATTCATTATTCATCCATTATTTATTCATGTTCTCAAGTCAAGCAAGCTAGGGTTTTAACATTTCAAGTCACCAAGATAGCTTTTTCAAACATTCAAGGGTAGATTCTTCATCCATTGCTATAGAAATTCAATATCTATCATCATGGAAAGTTTATAATTCCATTATTTCATGCTTCATTATATTATTTCTCCATTTTGGTTTAATTACATAAAAAGGGGTTTGACCAAGGAAAACTCCCATGCCCTAACATTCAACATTTCTCTCTCTTTCCTTGTGTGTTTGTAGATTTAGGTACATTGAATATTTGGAGATCATTAAAGATTAAGTTGAAAACTTTTTGAAGACATATCCTTGTTGGCTAGGTCAAAATGTCCACAAAAAGTCACTTACAAGACCGAATTTGGCAGTTTCAGATTTGGATACCTAGAGGAGCAGAAAGTGCAGATTAAGGGCTTATGTTATCACTTTCAGATTTTCAGAAAAGCCAAAGTGGGCTAAGTCATCATCAATGGTGAATTATTCCCACTGTATATGTCTGTCAAAAATTTATGTGGATTCAAATACCCATTTGGCTAAAATAGACTTCGGTGCAGTTTTCCAGATCTGGGACTAATTCGCCTAGAATGGCGAATGAGTCTCAGTCAGCCAAATTTTCAGGATCAGCAACATTCTCAGTCCTCATTCCAATCTTCAACACATTTCCAGGTGCATACTTTTTGTTTTACTTTCCTGTTATGTGTTTCTTGCATTCCTATTCATCTTTCTAGGGGTTTTTGCATATCACGATGTGTTTTCAAACATCTTGCATTTCCCTAGTTTCACTCATTATTCAATATCTTTTATTAGTTTTCATCATTTAGGACATTCCATTTAGACACATTTCAATCATATTTGCATTAGTCTTGAGTGGGGACATTGGAATTTTGGTATACCTCTCTCCTTTTAGGTGAAAAACCCTAGAAATGTTAGAGAGTCGTGTGTTACCAAAATATTTGTCCACAGAAAGTAACTAATAATTTTGTAAAGGAGAAAGAGAAGTGGAGAAAGGAAAAGGAAAAATATGAATAGGAATAAGAAAAGAACGATATGGAACTAAATAAAATAGTAGTTTGGTTGGAGGAGATAGCAGATAAGGTTGCACAAATAGTCAAGTGTAGGCGCCCATTGAGAACTTATGCATTATTTTTACAAGAAAGACCATTTTTATGTTTTGATTCAGTAGATTAGTTAGAAATAATTCAATTAGCATGAGTCAAAATTCTAAGTTTCTTGAAGTTTTTGTTGCTTCCACACTCGAAGACCAGGATTAGTTGTGTGAGTTTTATTTTCACAACTATGTGATCCCTAATGAAATAGAATAGAACCCTTTAATCTTTGTGGTGGGTCTTCATATCAGGGCACTTGCCTCTTACTATAGGAATGAACAACTTAGAGGTGATATTATGGAAGAGTATGAAGAGAAATAAAAATATATTGTGCTCCCAGTCAGAAGAGAAGCTAAGGATCCAAATACAATAATTGATGAATGGATGAGACTTCTTACACATAAGGGAGTAGGTAAGAAAATCAAGAAGCTCAAGGAGGAAGACTATGACAGAATGAAAATATTAGTTGTGGGAGTAAAACAATGTTATAAGTATGTGCAGGATAGAGGGAACAAAACTTGACACCTGAACTACAAAAGAAAGAGCCACATTCCATGCATAATTTCATTTCTATGCTTCAAAGGGCACGTAATTACATGGAATTCGGTATCAACAAGGGAATTCATTGGATGTCGCTCAATTTTCATCCACCTATTCTCCTTTATTTGATCCCACATTTGATAGGGGATAAAAGTGATGAATGTGAGAGAGAAGGAACTATCTAGATGAGGTAGCTTTTAGAACATCAAGGATTTTATCTGAGGTAGATTCAAGGTGTTAGCACAGTTATGGACCTAAGAAAAATTTCTTAATAGTACAATTAAGATCCCTAGTGTTTTTCTTGGGGAAAAGAAAAAAGATAGTTGGAGGGAATAATAGGTCTAGATAATGGTTTATTTCCTATTTTTTTATACCTATTTTAAGATACTTTTAAACATATTCTCTAGACAATGTTCCTACACTATACTATCTTTTCATATCCATTATGTAGACTTAAACCTTAATTATGATGATTGAATTATGGTTATAATATATTAATATTATATGGCTTATATATGAATTAATGCATGGAATTTTGATGGAATATTATGCGTTAATTGTGATAGTTATCCTCGTGTACATGTTTTGCATAATTAAGTTGTTTGTAACTAAAAAGGAACCATAGCACAACAGTTGCGAGGTGAACCCATAGCAAAAGGGATGATTGGACAGTGAAGTAGGGGAAGCTCCAGGATAAGCTAAATGTGGTGGGCATTGATCAAAGGTTCTTAATGAAGATTGGACATGTGTTATTATAACCAATTTAATAAATGCTAAAGATGAGGTCTCCTTCATCTATGGAATTTCGACAAGTGGTTGTATGTTTTCATACAAATTTGTTTTGACAAAGTTCTAGTTTTGATAGAATTCTCTTTCCTTTTTAGTTATAGGTTGAATAATTCAAGTCTTAACTCTATCCTCTATTGTATGGGAGTGGAGTTAATGATTTCGATTAGTTGTTTCTTTCAATAAAGATTTCCTTAGCTTGTATATAGTTGTTAGTTGAATCCGTAGGATAGTTAGTTGGTTTTTATCAGTTTTATGTTACCAATTACTTTCAGTTTCAAGACATGAAAAATATTCCAAGTGATTGAGTCCAATCTGTGGAAAGATCTTCTATAATATTTTACAATATGCAATAAATGGAGTTAATCTTATGGGATGCGTAGAATCTATTAGTTAGATTGAGTTCAATTAAAGTGGGAATAGTTACTTGAGCAAGCCACTCAAGGTATTGTTCTTCACTTCATCTTTTAGTTATTTATTTTTGTTAATAGCTATTATTAGTTTATCATTTTTCATGAATCATATGCAAGTTAATTAGAATTTCATCTCTTGCTTATTATGAATGAATGCTTGTGAATATGCATGTAATGATTAGTAGTAGTACTCTGGAGGACAGTTCAATTGAGTCGTTATTTTTTATTAAATTTTCAGTTAATATAATATCATTTTATTAGCAACAGTTCAGTTACAGTCTTTATTGTAGGTACCTGTAGCAACTAGTTCTAGTTTATGCTTTTATTGTTTTGCAGGTCTGTAAATTTTCAACAAGTAGAATAACTTAAGTAGGGTAGTTTAAGTAGTTTTAATTCCATGAAGGCATAGATAATGCTCACCATCATAAGCTTACAAGCCTTGTGGGGTGAAGCCACAATAGTGGTTTACAATTTGATGGAGGAAGGAAAATTGAGAATAAACAACCACATGGCAAAAAAATTGGTTATAGGGGTTCGCATGAACCTACAAGTTTGACCGAACCATAAAGGGGTTCGACCGAACTAGGGTTCGAGCGAACCCATTAATTACTGGGCCCACATTTCCCGCCCAAAAAATAAAAGGAAAAATGCATATTAAAGGGGGTTCGAATGAACCAAGGTTTGAATGGACCCTGGTTCGCTAGAACCCCTGGAGGTTCACTAGAACCCCCTGGTTCTAGCGAACCCCCCTTTTCCCTAATTTTTTACTTTGTTCACACGAAAAACCTAAATTTTTACACTTTGAAGCTCTGGTTGAGGATGAAAATGAGGGAATCTTTACAAACCCAACTAGAATCAGGTAGTCTTCAGAATGAGCTATCCAATGAATATAATTTTAATATGTTTTGGTTTTATTATGTATTTGTTTTTTTAGTTTTATTAAACATAGGCTTTTCATCGAAAATGAAGGTCTTTGTTCTGCACATGTGGAAAAATAACAGATTATCAAAAGAAAAATTGAAAAATATGAGTGCACCATATATTGAAGTCCTTGATCCAACAAAAAAAAATTGAATTTCGATATATACAAAAAAAGTTATGCGTTATACGGTCGCTCTATGTCTGAATTGTCATTGGTTTGACTTCGAAACTTGATTAAAGAAAAAATATTCAATAAAAAACTATCTAACCAAGTGGAAGCACTAGATATCAAAGTCACAAATGTAAATTCAAAAGAACTGGAATTTTATCCTTCATGGAAAAAAAGTTATGCGTTATACGGTGTGCGTCACTTTATAAAAATGTTGTTTTCTGAAAAAAAACCATTTTTGTGGGAGATGGAAAAATAAATTCAATATAATTCCAAAAAGTTTGAAAAAAATATTTTTAGAATCTATAGACAAAATGTGACAAGACTCTAGTTTGCATCATCTTCAAATTCTTCACGGTTTAGCCACTATAGGTGCCCGAATGTGAAGATTTAGTTAAAAATAAAAAATTCAGTGTCCAGTTTGGCCAAAAATTGTAAACCACTATTGTGGGATCACTCTATGTTGACAATTTAATGTGGTCTTAAGAAATGTAAAGTGGATTGTTAAGCTATTTAAATCTTTGAATTGAGTATATTCTACCAAGTTTACAATATGTTAGGTTAGACTCTACATTTCTGAAACTCTCCTCATCATCAAGTTCAATAGGAGTACATAGTTCTTTCATCAGAGTAAGTGGCACTTGAACTAAATCCTTTTGTTTCTCCTATTTCTCTAGTTTTAGCTCAACTGTTGAAGGTTTCATCTCTCGAAAAATCACACTTCTACTATTATAGGGAACCTTTTGGGCAACTAGATCCCAAAGCTTGTACCCCTTCACACTGACACCATATTTGATGAAGATACACTTAGCTACCTTGTTCTCCAACTTAGACCTCTTCTCAATTGGAACATGAGCATAAGCTTCACAACTAAATACTCTAAGATGTCTCATCGAAGGATTTTTAACAGACCATGCCTCCATGGGTGTATTATCAATGAGATCTGATGTAGGAGATCTATTGATTAAATAACATGTAGTGGATACTTCTTTAGCCCATCATTTTTACTCAAGGCCAACACCACTTAGAATACTCCTAGCCCTCTCCATCAACATCTTTTTCATCCTCTTAGTGACTCCATTTTGCTGTGGGGTGTATGGAGTTGTCCTGTGTCTCTCAATCTCGTGCTCTTTACAGAACTTGTTGAATTTTGCTGAACAAAACTTACCACCAATGTTAGTCCTCAAACACTTGATATTTCTACTCGTTATATTTTCTACCAAGGCTTGAAACTCCTTAAATTGACTAAAGATTTCAATTTTTCTTTTGAGAAAATAAAAAAAAAATCTACTATAACCATCTATGAAAGAAATAAAATATATAGATTGTGACAATGAAGGAACATTCACAAGACCAAACACATCTGCATGAGCATATTTCAAAATCCCAAAAGACTTGTGAGAACTAGAGTGAAAAGTAACACAATGTTGTTTTCCATAAACATTTTTTTTGCAAAAGTCAAACTTAAGATTGCAATCATCAAGGCCTTCAACAAGGCTCTTAGATTTTAGGGTTCTAGGACCCTTCTTGATGTACCGATGTGACCAAGTTGTTGATGTCAAAGCATTGTATTCTCTGTAGGAAGCTTTATTTCTAAGGAATGAGAACCCTTAGGTACCCAAAATGAAAAACCATTAGATGTAGCTACTATAGATTTCTCTGCTCGATTTGACAGTGAGGATGAAAAATTCAAAGATTTCTCCTTTGGTTTGTCAAAAGAACTATTCGACTGAACCATGCATGCATCCATCTTGAACAAGGTGTTGATCCAAACACCCTTAGCCAACACCATATCTCCTCTCGTCATCTTGCATCCTCCACTACTAGAGAAAAAAATTGCACTCTCACATCATTTTGTTTACTCATAGAAAGAATTTTTCATGCCAAACTCGGGATATGCAATACACCATGTCAATCCCCTTCACTCTTCCATGACCAACAATCTTCAGGTGAGACTCATCACCCAAATACACCTTCCCACCATCATATTCTTCATACTTCAAAAACCAACCTCTGTGAAAGGTCATGTGGAAAGAAGCACCTGAGCTATCAACCACACATCTTTTGATGCATGCATTTCCAAAGCTACAACAAATTCATCTACGTCATCTTGAGAGGATTTATCAGAGTTGGAATCTGAGAAACTCTTTTTGTCTTTCTTCTTCTTCTCTTCCTTGCACTCTTTTATGAAATGACCAAATTTTCCAAAATTCGAACACTTGAAGTTTTCACCATTAAAATTCTCCATCTTGATTCTATCAAATGTTCTTTCCATCTCTTGCCTGCAACAAGGTCAAAAAATATTCTTTTGAAAAACTCCCACTAAAACAAAGATCAACTCAAAAAACCCTTCAAACCCAACAATAGAATCAAAGTTGACCAAGCTCTGATACCAACTAAAAGGAAGTCGAGTACATAGAAGAAGCTTCCTACACTAATCTAAGTAGGAGAGAGTTGCAAAATTTCTTAAACACCTTTAATTGTTACAAATTTAGATGCACATACATATCATAAATAGATAAACAATGAACTCATAACATAGAATTTTACGTGGGGAAAACCCTTTAAAGAGAAAAACCCCACTCCAAAATATAGCTCAATTAAGTTATTCACCAACAATTAAGAAACTTACAATATAATGCCAGAGCTATGATCTTGTAGGAGTCTTTGTACTTCTTCACAATTATGGAGTAATTCTGGTAGCATAACGGTACTTCAATAAAACAACTTACAACTCCAAAATACAAGTGCTCAATATATAAGAGCTTACAATGCATAAATTAGATATTTCTAAAAAAACTACCAAAGGTTGAAGATGCAACATGGAAAGTGCCAAAAACAATGCACATGCACAAAGGTAAGTTTCCAATTGTCACCACATGCCACACTGCAAAATCTGCACTTTCCAAAATAACTGCACCTCGAAAACTCACATTCCATGTAGACTCAACAGGGATATAGAAAAATCCTTTATGCACAACTCCACCTATAAAATCAACTTTCCAACTTGACTCCTTAGAATAGAAATTGCTAGTTGTAACTCACAAGACAATGTGAGAAAATTAGCAACATTTAATATTAGAAAATCAATTCTATAGAAAAATTAAAGGTTGAAAAACCTTCTTTTTCCCAACAATTTCCATCATATAATTGATGTTTCCATGGGCTATGCACTACAAAATTAATTTAGGTTTTCTTCAAAACTATGTAATGTAGTTTCTTTACAATGTAATTTGATATATAAAGGTTGAGATATTTAATTATTTTTAGTTAAAAAAAATAATGTATGTTGTGTTTACTTTGATTTAAGTTATTCTATTATAATATTTAGAATTTATAAATTTAATAATTAATAATCGTATTTAAAGATATAATAAGTATGTTGGCAAAGATAATGTGAATATATATGTAAATTATAAGGTAGGTAGGTATAAGCAGATTTTGTTGTAAGATATGTACAATAATATCATGATAAGAGTGAATGAAATATGTATAGGCTAAAATAAACTTATAAGAAATTTCTTAGTTTGTTTGATTTATTTTTTTATTGTGAGGGAAGATAGCATATTAGAATGGGTAGAATTTCAAAAGGGATTGTGTTCAACTATGAAGCTTAACAAGGATAAGTTGACTACTACTTTTCATTTGGAATGTGAGTTGAGGATCAAACATTGGAATTTTAGTTTCCTAGATATATGAACTTCAAATTTTATTTGTGGGTTCTATTAGGTCCTCACCCTTGAAAAAATAGAACAAGCAATTCTACAATTTGCTTGACCTCTTTTGAATATAAGATCATGAAATTGTTTGATATAGGTTTTTTTTCTTAGCTTTCCTATTAGCTATAATTGTCCAACCTCCTCACATTGGAGAAATAATCTCCATATTGACATAAAATAAAAAACCTCCATTAGAAGAAAGAGTACCAAACCATTCACTCTAGTATCAACTCAAATCATTCAACATTATTGGTTAAAGATATTGTTAATTTCTTCAGCACATCCTCCTATACTAAAGTTGAACGAATTGCTTTGTTGTCCTTTAGTTGTGTATCCATAGGTAATTTTTTTCCCTTTGAAGCCAAAATAAGAACTAGAGGCATTTTTATTAAAAAATCCCTACAAGGAGAATGAATGATCTAGAGAGAACATCCTTTTTACCATTAAATAAAATGTTGAAGACTTCAAAAGATTCATCTTGACACCAAACTACATGATTAGGTACCACATCATCTAACTTCATCATTTATTCCACCTAAATAGATTAGAGACCCCAACTAGTGGGACTAGCCTACTTTTGGGAGAAGTAGGATCCAAGGGGAATCTAATTATTTGATGTCGTGTCTTCACTTCCTACCACCATGTTTTCATAACACATTTACATTTTTAATTACACAAAACCAACAAGTGACTAATAATAAAATAAATTTTGGCACTTAAAGTCCCACTTCTCATAATCAACACATTTCTTCCAAATATTAATCCCAATATTAGCTAGACTTCCTCAAGAAGACCCAAAGGTAGGTTTAGGTCTACCAAAATGTGCATGTAAATAAAATGGGTGCATAAGGGTTTCAAGAGATATGGAAACACACTTACTTTAGGACTTTCCAATGCTTTCTAGAGTAGAATAACTTAGATAAAAGTGCAAGAGAAAAATAGATAATCTCATTTGAACTAGAACAATCTTGAAATTTTCAATTAAAGGATCAAAACCCAAAAAATAGGGTCATACAAAAGAGAGATGGATTTCCCCACACTCATGGATATTAAAAATACTAATCTTTTTATAATTATATTTAAAAACTATAATAAAGAATCCCCTAACACAAGAATAAATTACAATACTTGTTCCTCAAGAAAAGGTTTCTCATTGATGTAACTTTGGAAAATTGAGCCAAAGAGAGTTGAACTTGCATATTAAGAACATTGAGAGATGGTTAGTGATGGGTCTGGTTATTAGTATCTTTTTATTGCTTTTCATATACTTTTAAGATACTTTACATATGTTCTAAAGTACCTTTTGGACAATACTTCCATGATATGTTATTCTTTCATGCATACTTTGCAACCTTGAACCTAGTTTGTGGATATGAAATATGGTGAAAATATTCATAGTATTGCATTATTTAAACATGAATATGTATGTATATGAATCAAATTATGTGATTTAATTATGGTGGTTATTTGCATATATATGTTGTGTGGATTAACCTCTTTGCAACTCAGCACATGGTAACAAGAATGGAGTATTTATAGCGGGTACCAAAGCAGCAAAACAGGGAATTAATGAAGCTCAAGCCACCTAAAGTGTGGGAAGCTATGGAGCTGAGTGTGGTCATCATGGAAGGAATAAATACTGAAAATATATTTATTCTATAATTCTGAACGGTTGCCTATGTGTTTCACATGCAAGTTGTTTCATTGGATTTCTTATTTGAATAGGTCTTTTTTTTAGTTAGATGAATAAGTCGATCTTAATTTCGCATCCTTGTATCTAGGAGTGGGATTTATGATTACAGATAGTTAGCGGTTTGAATAAGACTCTCCTTGTTTTGTATAAAGTTAGGGGATGAGTTAATAGTTCAGTTAGTTGGTTGTTACAAGATATTAGCAGTTAGTTGTTTTTCCATTTTTCAAGTAATCCAAAAACATGTTAAAATGCCATTATTAAATACAATCTGCAAGAGGGATTTCATTTGAATATCTAGTGATATGTAATGAATGGAGTTATGTGTTGCATGGATGCATAAGAATCCAAGTTAGATTTGGTTTTAAGTTATGTGAGACAATCCTCTGAGATGGCCACTTAGGTATTGTTCTTCACTTCATCTATTTATTTGTTCATTTATGCATTTTTCATTAATTATGTTTTCATTATTTTACACATGCATTAACAGTTCATGGTTAGTTATAGTAGTTACATTGTTCATGAATAGAGGCGTAATTGATAAATTATAGTACTTTAGAGATTAGAACTAGTTAACTTGTCATTTTTCATAGTTTTAGATTAATTTTGCACTCGTACATCATTAACAGTCACCTACAGCTTATGTTGCAAGTACCTGTAGCCATTAGGTTTTGTAACTACTTTTATTACTTTTACAATTTTATAAAGTTTCAACAAGGTAGAGTAGTCTGAATAAGTTTGCATAGGGTAATTTAGGTGAACATGAGTCTATGAAGGAGCATATATAGTGTAGTACCATCCGAAGCTTACACACCTTGGTTGATGATTTAATGTAGGCTTTCAATGTCAAGTGGATTGTTCAGCTTGGCACACCCCTAAATTGTGTAGAATTTACCAATTCCGTAACACATTAGTTTTACCTCTACATTTAGGGTAGCAAGTACATATATAGAACCACCTATACCCACAACAACACTCTTCCCAAACTTTATGTCATCTACATGGAAATAATAGTAGCAATAATTAATGAACGATTGGTCACCCACTTAATAGCAATGTTAGCACAACATTTTGAGTTTGATTCATAGTAGTGATGCCTTAATTAGGATTTATGATAATAGTATAAGAATACAACATTTTTATTGTGATAGCCACCAAACTTCATTTTTCATATATTCATATTAGATCATGATGATATTTCTTAAATCATGTTAATGAATATGTTCTTCAAGTCATCTATTCATGAATGGATATAGAGAGGGAGAGAGTTTGCATACGGATTAATGCATACACCAAAACATTTAAGACTTGCAAGGATGAACCCATACACCTTTATGAGCATATTCCCAAGTCTACACAACCACATCTATCTCATCAGAGGAATGCAAAGCATTCCAATAGGGCTTCATCAATATTTTTCTTTGCCAAAGCACAAACCGGAACTCTATCACTTATAACTTTCACTGTAAAAAGTGTAATGACATGAATTCTTGGATATAACACCTTCACATCTCAACCATCTTGTCTTTTAAATTGTAAGACTAAATCTTGCTTTGTAGAAGGATGTGGACCAATATACCATGACTCTGTCTTAGAGTATACATTGTGAATACCTTAGCAAAAAATTTCCAACATATCTCCACATGTGATACACCAAATAGGAATAATAATCAATGTAAACATATTGTAAACACATCAAAACATGTGTACCTACCTCCACATCACACTTAGATACTAGGTTGATCATCATTCTTCCATATACTAGATTGTTGAATATACTCTACACTTCCACTATCTTCAAAGTATATAAAAACTTCAACATACTTATTTGACATCAATGATAGCACATCTTGAGTTGAAATCAATGGAAACACTTATTGCCAACATAATTATATACCACAAGTTGATATGATTTCATACATAATGTGTTATATGATGTATATTGCATGTAAATAGTTGTATATTATCAAATTTTCTCATCTTTTCCTATCACAATCTTCTATAACTTGTCAAATAAGATTTGACATCCTTCTTATCAATGACTTTGGGGTAAAAATAAATTTCAAAAGACTTAAGCCTAGATCCTAAGTGTGCTCATTCTTTTTAATAGTGTCAAGGAGATGCCATGCATGATTTGAACTAGAACTATGTGCTAATAACTTGTTTTGGTGAAAAAAATATTAGCACTTATTAAAATATAATCTAATTTAAAATTTATGTTTATAAATCTAAAAAAGGTATTTGTTAGTTTTTCAAAAAATATTATTTACGCAAGTAGATGGATTATGTTTTTCAAATAATTTTATTTTATTTATATTTGACATTAAAGTGTTGGTATTCATGCTCTACTAGCAAACACTTCTAATTGGAAATATTTTTGGGATAATTATTTCAGCCATAACTCATTTTATCTTTGAAGTGTTCATTTGTAATTTGCATTCCAACCAAATAATTTATTTTTTAAGGTTTTTCAATTTATAACATTTTGGTTGGAGCTACGTAATCCATGCCAACACCACATTGATGCAAAAAAAATGTTTTTGATTGAAACTTAATTTTGCTCAACTTGCTCTAAAATGTGATACAACTTCAAAATTTCATGCTGTAATTCTAATGTAAACAACAAAAATATTAAAACACTTTACATCTAGATATCATAATCCAATCTTATAACACAACATATCAATTGATTATAAAAATCAAACATATAATACGATGAAAATTGTGAACTCCTCAATCCTTCTCAATTATCCCAAACATTCAATTCTCAATATTTCATTTCAACAGCAACTCATTATATGTTTAAATATAATTTAATCATCATTAGAATTAAACTCATACTTAGAGTAGAAAACATTCATTTTTCTCACATATATCAAATGAGAGTAATATAATGCAACGACTAATTTCTAGCTGGGTATGTTTCTTATTATTTTTCTGAGCCCATTTATTTCGTCTTGTGAATCACTAATATGTATCAATGTTATTAGATTTCCACAATCCATAAGAATATGTATTTTCAGTTCTACAAGAATCAAAAGCATGATTCCAATAAATGGATTCGTAAAAGACTTTGTGAAAGATGATGAAAAGTGATTGAAAGTTTCAATGATCATCAATTCCCTCTTTTGAAAAGACACATCAAAATTTGTATATCAAGCAAAAAGGAAGATCACTAAACAGATGCTTGTTTACACTTGACAGGAATAAACAAAAGTGTATTACAATTTCTGCTCAAACAACTTCACTCTCACCAGAGATTTTGAACAAAAGGAGGAGAACAAATAAACAATGAATGCACAATTAGTCACCCAGACTTTCTCCACTACCCAGATGATGATTTTATTTGAAGCAATGAAGTTCTCAGTAGTCCGTTGCGAGGGGAACATGTGTGGGAGTACCGATGAAGAGGCCTCCGTAGACGATACCAGCAACCCCTCCTCCAAGCAGGGGACCTACCCAGTAAACCCAGTGGTCAGTCCAATCGCCGCTCACCAAAGCCGGGCCAAAGGAACGAGCAGGGTTCATGGACCCGCCGGAAAAGGGTCCGGCGGCCAAGATGTTGGCTCCTACAATGAACCCAATTGCAATGGGTGCAATGATCCCCACATCCCCCTTCTTCGGGTCTGCGGCAGTGGCGTAAACCGTATACACCAGTGCAAATGTTATCACCATCTCCATTACCACTCCCTCTCCGGAGCTCATGCCGCTTGCCAAACTGTGAGTTGGAGTTGCCTGCACACGCATCACAGTTAGTTTTAGAAACCATTAGCAACTTGTTCGTTTGTTCAAAGGAATTAAGCTTACCAAACCGCCGGTGGTGAATTTCAAGAGGAGGCAGGCCACGGTGGAGCCAAGAAGCTGAGCAATCCAGTAGAAAATGCCGCGGAGCACGGTGATGTGGCCGCCCAAGGTGAGGCCGAAAGTAACGGCCGGGTTGACATGGCCGCCAGAGATGTTGGCTGCAATGGAGACGGCTACGAAAAGTGCCAACGCATGGGCCACTGCGACCGCCACCAGACCCGCCGGGCTCAGCGCCGCGTCCGACGTCAACTTATCTGCGTTACAAACAATGAGAAAAGCGCCCTCGGTCAACAAACAACAAGCTCTGTTGCCAAAAACTTAAAATCAAACGGTCCGGCGGCTCAGTTAGATCGGTTAAAGTATTCTCTTGCAGATTAGAGATCACGAAGTCTAGTCTTTCCTATTTCTGTGATATTTAGAAGACATATCACACCAACGGAAGCTACGGATCCCGCAGTCAAAAAAACTTAACCAAACAGAGGATTTAGAAAGACGTACCGAAGGCCATGGCCGACCCGACACCAGCATAGACGAAGAGCAGAGTGGAGATAAACTCTGCAATGTATGTCTTCACAGTCTCGAACTTAAACGCCTCATCCAAGTTGCCAAATGCAATGCCCAATGCCATTTTGATTACAAGAATGCCCTCTTTGAGCTACTGAGTTAGAGATTATTGACGAGAGATGGTGTTACGTGTTTCCGCTTATATAGCATTAATTGCAGAAGTTCACGAGCATAGCCAAAATTGTGTAGGTAGAAATGGTGGCCCGGCCTCGCAGGCATCGCCATTGGTGGGCCGCGGGACACACCGTCCATGTGAGAGGGGACGTCATTATCTGCATTGTTTATGAAGGGCCGCGCCTCGGTGACCAATTGAGAACAGAGGAAATCATTAAAAAGATGGAGAATGGAGAACGGCGCGTGGAGAGTGGAGAGCCACAGGCAGGTGGAGCCCACCACCACCGCCCAGGCCGTCCAGGTATATAAAATTTGACGACGTCGTTTAGGATTTAGACTTTGTAAGCAAGTAGCAAAGTTTTGAATAGAACGTGCAGATTAGATTCGTTGATCGCACACGAGTTAAAACAAAGGAATTATATAATATGGAAAGAATAATTTCTTGGTGGTCCTTCACATTGAAGACATCCGATTCCCTAATGTCTCCCCTATATTTATTTAAATTTTAAATTTTGAGTTTGTTTTTATTTGTGTTGTTTGTGTATTATTTTTTATTTATGTTGTTTTAGTTTATTCATTTTTATTTAAATTTTATAGTAGGGAAAATAAACACACTTTATCATTTAGTATAATGAAAATTGATTTTAGCACAGAGATAAAGTTTCTTTGAAAATGAATATCATATATCAGTATTGGGATGAATTAGAAGTTCTTTCATCTATCTAATCAATCTTTTTAGAGAGATAATTATAATTGGAAAAGAAATAAATATTTAAGTTTTAATACAATGTCAATATTTGATTATAGTAGATTGGTGAAGATATCTATTTTTGTAACAATGATCAAAATTTAAATTCAACAAAAATCTAATGTACAAGCTCTAATAATAATTTTGTAGCTTTTTTAAAAGCCTCGACCATGGACACCTATGTGTAACACGGATGCCCTCACAATGCATTGTCATCTTGTATAGACATAAAAAAAAATTAAAAAAATAAAAATTGTGAAATATCTTGAAATTTGTGTCTACCTACATAGGAGAAAGATCATGGGCCCACTATGTACAAAAGATATTGAAATGACAAAAAACAACTAAAAAGCAAAGTACAAAACCCCAATAACAAAAACTAAGAGAAAACGGTATCACTAAAATATTGTTTTCTTCTAATTTAGACAATTGCGCATAAAAAAGAAAGAAGAAAATGTTTGGTTGGGTTGTTTGGGAGCTTGCCTTAGTCAAACCCCCATTTTGGTATTTCTACTTCCACAGACAACCAATATTTTTTATAATGTTGATAAAAATGATAAAAGAGATTGCTCTAAGATTGGATATGATGTCAAAGATACAAAAATTATTTGCAATAAACTATGTTGGCACCAGATACATCTAAATGCTAGCATAAATATTGTTTTCACAGCAAGGAGACAACAAAATAGAAAATGATCAACTAGAAGTTGTCAAAAACCCCCAAGAGAAATACGATAACTTTCGTAGTGTTTCCTTGCTCAATCGCACCCAAAAAATGTGACATGTGATATCCCAATAGTTGTTCATTCAAATGATCAAAGTTTCTTCAATAAAATAACAAAGCTTCAATATCTAAGCATGAGCATGAGAGAGAATCAATTGATAGAGTTATTTTTTCCTTTCTTTCTTTCCAAAATGGTAGGTCAAATCACTTTATACTACACAACTACCATGTAGAGGCGTTACTTTAAGAAGATTTCCAAGAAAGTAATGCTCCAATGACCACTAGAATCACACATTTACGTAGGACACTAGTGTGTCACACGAATGTCCATGCTTGATGCTCTCGTACAGAAAAAACAAACTCAAAATGCTAAAATTATCATGAAATTGCTAAACAATTGACATTCTAATGCTAGAATTTTATACATATTTTTTTTATATTGTGAGCTAAGAAGGAAGGCATTGTGCAATACAAAATTGCATATGTATACAATTTATGACACTACAAAGTAATATTAGTAATTGAATTTAAATTAGTTTAAGATAAAACATATATAAAATAAATATGATTTTAGAGGTGTTTCTTTTGTTAATTTTATCTTCTGGGTGTTGCCACAATAATGGTTTATACTTTTTGGGACATCTTGATTTTTTCTTGAAATCACATATTTTTAGAAAATATAATAATTTAAGCCTTTAAAAGTTCCATTTAAAGGATTTTATTTAAAGAGGGTTTGATCAAACCCCCTTAGATAGAGCCCCATTAGTTTTAAACCATGCATATAATGGAGTCTCCTCTACACCTATCAAAATGCTGATAAAAAATCACTTTTGATTCATCTTTTGATGGATCAAATGAATTCATTTAAAATTTATGTTTTGTAACTATGTAGCCTTTATTATAAACTTCCCAAAAAGTATAATTTTAAATATATATTTAATTTGATTATTATATGGGTGAACCCACAAAACTGGTTTACAATTGTAGTGAGGAAGGAAAACTGCAAAAAATGCCCCCATGGAAAAAAATCTGGTTTTTTAGGGTTCGAATGAACATTTGGTTCGAGTGAACCCAAAGGGGGTTCGCTAGAACCCCCCTTCAAGCGAACCCATTAAATTTTGGGCCCCACATCTCCTGGGAAAAAAACAAAAGAAAACTTTGTGGAAAGGGGGTTCACTCAAACCCCCTTTTTCCCCCTTCTCCCCCTCTAGCACCAAAAATCTCCAAAAATTTTCCCTTCGAAGCTCGAGTTCAGAATGAAAATGGAGGAGACTTCACAAACCCAACTAGATGATGGTAGTTCTTGGAACGAGCTATCCAATGAAGATAATTTTAATATGTTTTGGTTTTATTATGTATTTGCTTTTTTAGTTTGATTAAACATACCTGTTTTTCACTGAAAATCAAGCTCTTTGTTCTACACATGTGGAAAATAGCAGATTATAAAAAAAAATTGAAAAATATCAGTGCACTAGATATCGATGTTCTTGATCGAACAAAAAAAAAGAATTTTGATACATACAAAAATAGTTATGTTGTATACGGTCAGCCTATGTCTGAATTGTAATTGGTTTGACTTCAAAACTTGATTAAGAAAAAAATATTGAATAAAATGCTATGAAATTAATTCCATGCACTAGATATCGTAGTTACAAATCTAAATTCAAAAAAAATAGAATTTCATCCTTCATGGAAAAAAAGTTACATTGTATACGATGAGCATCGCTCCTTAAAAATGGTGTTTACTGAAAAAAAAATAGTTTTTGAACAAGATGGAAAAAGAAGTGCAATCTGATTCCAAATTTTTTGAAAAAAAACGTTTAGAATCTACAAAAAAAATGTCACAAATCACTACTTTGCATCATCTTCAAATTCCTCATGGTTTAGCCACTATAGGTGCCTAAAAGTGAAGATTTAGTTAGAAAAAATCAATTCAGTGTCGAGTTTGCCCAAAAATTTTAAACCAGTATTGTGGGACACCCATATTTATCTTTTATTTCTTGTGATTTTTTTATATTTTTCAATGAACATCAAGTTCTTTGTTTCACACATACGAAAAAATAAGAAAATGTTAAAAAAAAATCTAAAAAATACATGTGCACTAAGTATTGACGTTCTTATTCCAATAAAAGAAAGAATAAGTTAATTCAAATGCATACAAAAAAAGTTATGTGGTACAAAGCACACCTCTATCCAAATTATAATTACTCTAACTTGGAAAATTAATTAAAAAATATACATGCAACAAAAAATTATGAAAAAATATCCATGCACTAGATATTGGTGTGACAAATTTGTATTTAAAAAATTAGAATTGTATCGTTTCTATATAAAAAAAAAAATTTGGTACAAAGTAAACACCACTTTTTAAAAATGTTGTTTAGTAGAAAAAATAAGTTATTAAAAATTACATAAAAGGATCCATAATTTATTTTTAAATTAATATATATATATATAATTAGAATCTACACATAAAATCTCACAAATCACTAGTCTACTTCATCTTCAAAGTCTTAATGGTTTAGCTGCTATAGGTGTAAGAAAGTGAAGATTTGGTGAAAAATGTTGATTTCAATGTCAAGTTTGGCCAACAAGTGTAACCCATTATTATGGGATCACCCTTCTTCATGATAAATATTGTGTCATTTCTTATGATCAATAATTAAATTAGAATCTAATTTAATGAATATGTATTGTCGAGTTTGTGATAAATATCTACTTTGGATTTACATTATTGCACTTAGACTAGGTTTCACCTATAGCCTAGTTCAAGGATATTTTTCCTAGGTGTGGTCTAGTCACCTACTAATGTGATCCCTTATATTTCAATCTTTTCTTCAACAAATCCATTTAAGATAGGATTTTTGTTGAAATGCATAATGTAGTTTGTTATGTGTAAAGATGATTTATCAACTTCCTTGATACAACTTGATTCAAACCCATTTGTCAATGACACAAAATTGAAGACATGCTAAGAAATAAATGTAATTTCTAAAATGCTAATGATGTTGTAATGTTATAGTGTTGATGCAAATTATTTCTATTGAGATGTTATGATGCTTTATGACCCACGAGTACCAATGACTTAGGATTTTCTATAAATATAAGATCTTATATATATGCTCAACTTAAGGTATATTTGCATGCAAATTGATGGGGTAACAATCCACTCCCAAAAGGTTAGCTCGGGTAGTGGGAAATTTGGCTTTTAAAAAAGAGTGGACTAGGTTGCACTTAATATGCATTCATGGTTAAAGAAAAAACTATAGAAGATGATCACTTTAAGTCATTAGAAATTAAAGTGGGAGTTGGATGATAGGTTCAATTAGGATTAGTTCATGTGTAAAATAAGATAAGTGGAGCACTAAAAAAAAGCATTTACAATAGTACCGAAATTAGGTGTAAAATAAAGGAGTCAAAGAATGGAGTATGTGCTTTTATACCTTACATTTTTCCCCCACTTTAATATTCATATGAAACTACATGAAAATGGTATGGATGATGGCTCATCATTCTGCATGCATTTGTTATGTGTGTGAAATTGATAGCCTTTAGAAGTAGTAAATTTTGTATGAATGGAAACATGATGTATTAGGAAATCATGAGGATATGACTGAGTTAAATTTCATAATAAATACAAGCAATAGATCAACCGTGTAAAGTTGAGCCTAGAATGTAGTCGAATGCGAACATGCCCAATTCGGTTCCCTTGAAACCATATAAAGTTAAGACCAAAAAGGAATCATGGTGTATGAGGTAATTATGAGGATGTGACTAAGTCAACCCCTATGATGCATACAAGATTGGAACCATATAACACCTAGAGTGAAAGTTAGATATAATATGTACCACATAAAATTAAGTGCATGACATCATTATGGATTTGATTTGAGGAGAGGAGAAATTTTTTAATGACCATATAAAACATGTTAGTTGAAGCTATAATTCATATGATGTAATCATAGAAGATCATAAAATGGAAATAAAGGATTACCCCTAATTTGACTCTCTATGTGAGGACATGCAATGATATGAGTAGAATGGCCACATGATGAATGTCTTCATATAAAAGTAATATATGGATTAGTCTAGAAGATATGATGGTGTAATTACAATAAAAAAAATTCCATGTAAAATAGAAGCATGTACTTGATCAATGGAAAAGAATACCGTAAAATAAAATTATTTGAGAATAACATATAGCTATAATCATTTAAAATATTTTTGTGGAAGAATATCATAATGATGGTGAAATAATATTGCATTGTTGAAAAGCCACATGGTATATTTCATGCGAGGTATGATCATGTAGGTACAACATAAAAAAACATTTTACATGTGATATGTTCATGTAGAAATTACATAAAAAATGTATCATCTTTAATGGATAGTATATAATAATTGTTGAACACCCAAAATACTAAGAGGGGGTGAATCAGTATTCACTTAAATTCATTTTCATCAACTTAAATATCCATTCAATGCATCACATTAAACTTGCAGTAATAGAAAGGAACATAGAAAGCATGCATCACACCAACGAACACAAGAACACCAAATTTCACATGGAAAACCCAAAATGGGAAAAACCACAGTGAAGATTAGCTCATAATATATTATAACCTGTTATAAGATATTACAGAATGGCTCATTGCTAGGGGGACTTGGTGTACAGAGAATAGAAGAAATGGCTCACTACTAGGATAGGAAAGAGGGTGGCTCACTTCCAAAGATTTGAACTGATGCAATGCATCTACAATATGTTGAAGACAGTTCCAGTCAAGCTTTGTAAACTAATCTAACACACTTCATGCTTCCTCACTTATCAACCTCTTTGTATTTTACTCTGCTTCAGATCTCACACACTCTAAATTATTTTTCATCTCACACATTACACCACACATCTCATACACCCAAATTCACACAAGGAATTAACCTTGTATATATACTTCTTCAAACACAAGCATAAATTAGGTTAGTTTAATTGATGTATCGTACATCCTCAAAACTTGTTAGCTCAAAACACCAACACACACAACTCAAAGCATATACATAGTCAAAATAGGTCAAAATGACCTATAATTACTCTTATAAGTCCGATCCATACATCTTTAATTTTGCACAACCTTAAACCCTTTAGATCGGCACTACTAGTGAAGCAACAATGGAATGAACTAATTGTTCATTCACAACCTGACACACGAACCTCCAAAACTCTTTCCACTTGGACCACGTACATACTTCTGACACTTGTAAACATTCCCTCAAAACCGCATAACAAAATTTTCATCCGCAGTAGAATACAAAGTATTCCAATCAATTACTATGTCATCCAGAGTGCTACTCTGTCAACTCTAAATTTGACTATGGAGGACATAAAGATATGAAACATTGGATTTAGGTTCCTCCAACAAGCACCAAAATTACCTTAAACCCACATAACTAGATTCTTCATGTTGGAGCAATGCGGACCACAAAACAGGTTCTTTGAATATTGAAAATTGCATTCCAGACTTAGGAAAATAGCCAACACATCTACATCTATAATAGATTGAAATCACTAACCACACTACATTCAATCATGTTCATCAGACATTAGCTATACAACAATGTTGGCATCACTAGAATGTTGACATCAATAACAACACCATAGTAACATCATCTGCCATACATCCACCAATCTTCCAACAATCTCCCCCTTTGTCATTGGTGGCAACATGCCCAAACTATTCTCCCCCTTTGACATCAAGGGAAAAGGGCTATTAATGTCAAACTTGGTAAACTACTTCAACTGTTCTCCCCCTTTGTAGGTATATACATATATGCATGAGAATAGCTCCCCCTTATAAGGTTATCCATAAAAAATGATCAAAAATGTATTACAACATTGTTTACTAATTTTGCATATGTACAAAGATATCTAAAATTACATAAATAAAACTGAAATATACATGTAATCAACTAGAAGAATGTAAAATACTTTTGTAAGACACCTTCAATTTTGCAAGGTGTGCCTCTCAATCCTTCTTCCCAACATCTCAATCCTTCTATGTGAAGGCAAGCATGCAATATTGATTCTCAAATTGCATAACGAGGTCTTCTCCATCTGGTGAACTAGGTACCAGATTCTTTTGTACCAAATTTTGTGCACTTGCTAACAGATCGGTCAAGGGGTAAGTCTTTCACTTACTAGGTCTCTAAGTTGACTATATTGTACTGTTATCTTCTCCCTTTACTCTTTCAGCTAGAAAAATGTCCATGCAAATTTTCTATTGCCAACCTTGTAGTACCATCTGCATCATTTTCCAAATCATATGCTCTGGAGGCCTAACCAATTTGTGACTCAACAGAGTCTATTTCATCCTTTATGATTTTTGTAGAACTAGGCCATTTCAAATGTAAAATTGAAACAAAGTCATTGCTTCATCTAAACACTTTTGTGCATGTCTCGGATTTTCTTGCAATTTCCCATGTGCAACATGCACTCTTGCTAAGTAGGTTTGGAGAAATTTTGTGAACATTCGTGAATGGAATTCTATTTGGCGTAGTAAATACTTGAGGGAGGTTGACTCCTTTCAAGATTTTTTCAATTCTCATAACCTTCCCTCTAGTTCTTTCCTATGGAATAATACCATTAAAGCTAGAGACTTGGCTGGAAAAGAATCTTTTTGGAAGGTGGGTGATGGATAGAAAATTCAGTTATGGGAAGACAAGTGGATTGGCAAGGAGTGTCTTTGCAATTATTTGATCTATAGTATTTATATGGAGGATTGCAAGTTTAGGTTTGGCTGGTTGGTTGGGGATTATTGGAGGAATGATCAGTGGGTTGAGATCTCCGCTATTAGTCAGGGTCTTCAACCTCTACAGGCTCTTCTTAATTTGATTAGGATCAGCTCTCAAGGGAGGGAGGGAACTTTGATTTGGAAGCTATCATCCTCTGGTACCTACTCTGTCTCTTCTATTGTGGCTTATTGTTACTCCGGCATTGACGTCCCTGTTTGGGATAAGGTGTGGGTGAACAACCTTACTCTGAAAGTTAATTTGTTTGTATGGATCCTTCTTCAAAATAAGCAACCAACTAATGATAATCTTTATAAGAGGGGGTTCTCTTTTCCTAATAGGTGTTATTTGTGTTTTGCTGAGGTTGAGACCTCCTCACATCTGTTTCTTCTTTGTCTATTTGCTCATGCCATATGGTGTAGGATTCTGCGAATGTGGGATCTTAGCTGGGTTTTTCCTGGAACTATTGTGGTTTTTTATAACCAATGGAAGGCCCCCTCAAAGAATTGGGCCCTGAATCTGCTCTAGAACTATATCTTTCCTCACCTTGCCTAGGGTATCTGGAAAGAACGTAATAACAGAGTATTCAAGGATGTTTCTCTCTCAGAGGAAGTGGTCTTTGGTAAGATTACTAGAGTTGAGGTTGAAAATTTTAATCTGCTTAACAACAAGTTTAAAGGTAAAGGTAAGGTCAGTATGTAGGAGTATGATTGTAGAGTTGCGGGAGCCTAGAAGATTAATGTGGATATGTTCAATATGTCCAAAAGCATCAAGGATCCTAGAGATGGCATATTCTGGAGTCTTCCTCCCCCTAGTTGGGTCAAAATCAACTTTGATGGTGCGACCAAGGGAAATCCTGGGCCTGTCGGGAGTGGAGGGGCGATAAGGGATGAGAATGGTGCTTTCATTGCAGCTGTTGCGGTTCCTTTAGGCACTAAGACTAACCATGTGGCTGAAGCCTCTGGTGTTTTCCATACCTTGAAGCTGGCTAGCCAATTGAAGTATAAATATGTGTGAATTGAAGGGGATTCGAATAATATTATCCAATGTCTAAAGGGTCGTCAAAAACCCTCATGGTCAATACATAATTGGATAGATCTCTCTAAGGAAATTATTATTACCTTTGAGAAAAGTTATATTATGCACGCTTATAGGGAAATAAACACGGTGGCAGATTTCTTCACTAACAAAGGTGTCAAAGCTCCAAAAAAGGTGATGTGATAGGGGCGGGATGAGTTGGAGGCTAACGTTAAAGCCCTGCTAATGGATGACTATGCTCACGGGAAGGTGCAATTTCCCATTCCATTGAATGATGGTTGAGTGTCCTCCCCTATAGTCTCGAGACTGTGTTTTAATGATTATTCTGAGTTGGCCGAGGAGTAATTACTTCACCCCCCGGTTGCATGTGATTATTCTCGCACGCTTTCTGGGAATTTTAGGAGTTTGTTTCTACAGGGTTTTGGACTATTCTATTCCTACTGGCAATACGATGGGTGGTGAAAGTTACAAAGTGGAGCCGATAAGTAGTGCATAGCTAAAGAGAAATCCTAAGCTATGGAAGAAGCTAGAGAATGGTGGCATTACTATTTTTATTGAAAAGCTCCATGGCTAGGACCCAGAGGTTACTAGGGTTTTCGAGAAAGATTGGAAAAATGGTGAGATAAACCTATTTAGCAGACATGTAGTTATCAATGAATAGTTGATTGCTAAGGTTATTGGCCTCTAGATGGAGGGTATAAAATTCTATAGGGACAGGAAACAATCTGATGAAGTGGTCAACAAGTTCCCCAAGTCAGATGCTGAGAGGGAGGAGTTACGAAGGACTTCTAGAAGCTACTACGACATAGACAGTATTGTTTTGCATTGGAGGAGGGTTTTGAATGTGCTGATGGAGTATGTTACTTTGGATGGCCGTTATACCAAAGTCTTTGGGTATCATTTCGTCCTGCTGAATCATTTTAGGCACCAAGTCAGGATTTCTTTTCCTTTTTATTTGACATCTTCTCTAAATACCAATCTGAAAAACCATAGAAAGAACCCCATTAGGTATTTTATTCTTCATGAATGACTGCTTGTCCTAATTTATGATCATTTGAAAGCCATGGTGACTCTGCCACCATCGCCTAAGGTTAGGGTTGATGGAAAGGACAAGGGTAAACCTAGGGGTTCTACTTTGAAAAAGGGCTAGAGAAAAGTGTTGAAGGACCCCTCCTATGATGTGAATGAAGAGGAGTCGGAGTTGAAGTCATTGTTTGAGTATTCCAGCCATCCTGCGACTGATAGAGAAGAGAGACCTCGCTTCCCCATGGACCTCAAGGCAGGGGATCATTATTTTAAGGAGGGATGGGAATTTCCCACTGATGTGCTTGCAATTGCCCGTAATGGGGCGGTGGATAACTTTAGGCTTATGAGATGGGTGTTCTTTGAAATTAAGGAAATTAAGTTAAATCAAAGAGCTATGAATAGTAAACTGGAGAAAGCTACTAATGACAATAACAGAGGCAATGGAAGTGGTTGGGCTATTGATTTATGGACAAAAGAGGAGAAGAAGTATATGGTTGAGTGCCTCAAGAAAACGGTGGAGGAATTATAGGATTTCAAAGGAAATCATGATGGCAAGCAGGTGGATATGGAGGAGCAGTTGAGGAACGTTAAAAGTTCTCTCCACAAAGTGTTGATTATGAACCATAAAATTTTAAAATCCATTGCATAGACCACGAATACCATGATGGAAAACCTAGAAAAATCCCATCAGGTAAAGACTGTTGTGTTTCTTGATTTGGACAATGAGGAAGGGCAGCCAGATAGTGGGGGGCCAAGTAATAGGACCAGAGCAAATTTGAAAAGGAAGGTAGACCAGGCTTTAGTCAACATCCAGGAGATCAAGAAGTTTGCACTCAACATGAACAGTCTGGAGTAGGAAGCAACAGAGATCCTTCGGAACCTGGCCTAAAGGCTAGTTTTTTTGTGGCTTTTTGTCCATTTTTTTGGCTTTTATGCCCTGGTTACCTTGTGTATTCTTCTTTGTGAGCAGTTTCTTGTCTTTTGTCTGTGCTCTGTTAATGTTTTATCTTATGCTATCTTACTGTTAAGGGTTTCAAGATCCCTCTAAAACCTATTTGTTCCATAATAAAAAACACTGCACTTGTTATATATTTTGGTCAATCTCATGTCATTGACCTTCTTTGTTATCTCCTTTTCAAGCCTCTCTTCCAAACCTGTAGAATAGTCTTTGAAACAATCTAGCAATAGCTTTAGTTTCTCCACACTGAACAAAGACTCATCAATTGTAGCTCTAGGGACACCTTGCAATACTTTGACTACTTCTTCAATCAACTTTGCACTCTTTTAGTGAGTGGACAATATCTCCTTCCTTGTGAAGGCATGAAAAGTGTCATCAAGTTGTAGTTTTTGTAAAGGAGAAATCTTACTCATGTCCACTTTTCCCTAAACATGCACAGGAAGTTGCAACAGTTGTGCAGATACCACCAATTGGAATTGTAGCTACATATCTAATAAATATTTTAAGGAATCTCTGGAAGCTCCAAAGGATTCACCAACCATTTTTACACTTTCTACTTCCTTATTCTTATCAACCTTTTCCTTGTCACCAAAGCTATCTTCAATTTTTTTGTCACTATGCTCCCTATCTGCACTACTAGACCCTTCCTCAATATTCTTCTCTTCTTCAACTGATTTTACTTTATCTTTTTGAGGAGGCATGTCTTTAGTGTTTTGTGCCTCTGAATTCTCTAGGTTTTCTTGTGTAACTTCTTCCCTTTTTTTGCATTTTTCTCTGTGTTCAGAGGGGGTGAATTTTGCTCAGTTTGTACATCCTCCTACATTTTATCATCCTTTTCTTTTCCTACATTCTCCACCACTGGAGGGGCATTATCTCTAACCACATTTTCTTGCACATTTTCTCCTTCAGGTACATGCTCATGTTCTGAAGCATTCTCATGTTGTGCATTTCCTAGCTCATTCACTTTTGGGACAAAAGTTTCATATTGCATTTCACTTCCAATATCCTGAGACACACTTAAATCTTTAGCGAGTGCTTCTAACTTATGTAGTGTCTCACTTTTTATCCTTTCTACATCTTCCTTATCCCTTCTCAATTAGGGTTTTGACTCTTTGTTTTGTTCTAGGGTGATCCCACAATACTAGTTTATAATTTTTGGCCAAACTGGACATTGAACTGATTTTTTATAACTAAATCTTCACTTTCAGGCACCTATAGTGGCTAAACCGTGAGGAATTTGAAGATAATGCAAACTAGTGATTTGTGACATTTTTTTTGTAGATTCTAAATATTTTTTTTTCAAAAAAAATTGAATCATATTGTACTTATTTTTCCATCTCCTTTGAAAACTAGTTTTTAACAGTAAACACCATTTTTAAAGAGTGACATCACTAGCTAACACAACTTTTTTCTATGAAGGATAAAATTCTATTTTTTTTGAATTTAGATTCGTAACTACGATATCTAGTGCATGGAATTGGTTTCATAGCATTTCATTGAACATTTTTTTTTCTGAATTAAGTTTCAAAGCCAAACCTATAATTTAGTCATGATTCACTGGCTAAAGCATAAAAAAATTTATATGTATCGAAATTCAATTTTTTTTGTTGGATCAAGGACATCAATATCTAGTGCACTAATATTTTTCAAAAAAAAAAATTGATAGTTTGTTATTTTTCCACATGTGCAGAACAGAGAGCTTGATTTTCAATGAAAAACCTATGTTTAATCAAACTAAAAAATAAAATACATAATAAGACCAAAACATATTAAAGGGTGTTGTCATAATAGTGGTTTACAATTCCTGAGAGGAACGAATTTTAGCTGAAATCACATATTTTTAGAAAATATAATGATTTAAGCCTTAAAAAGTTCCATTTTAAGAATTCCAATTGAAGAGGGTTTGATCAAATCACCTTAGATCAAAACCCCTTGGATAGAACCTCACTAGTTTTAAACCATACCTATAAATGCGTCTCCTTTACACCTATCAAAATGCTGATAAAAAATTACTTTTGATTTAGCTTTTGGGGGATCAAATGAATTCATTTAAAATTTATTTCAAATGATTATGGTATTCCTCAGAACAAGCTATCCAATGAATATAATTTTAATATGTTTTGGTTTTGTTATGTATTTGTTTTTTAAGTTTTATTAAACATAGGTTTTTCATCGAATTTCTTTGTTCTTCACATGTGGAAAAATAGAAGATTATCAAAAAATTGAAAAATATGAGTGCACTAGATATTGAAGTCCTTGATCCAACAAAATAAAATAAAATAAAATTTTGACATATACAAAAAAGTTACGTTATACGGTGGTTTTTACGAATTGTAATTTGTTTGACTTTGAAACTTGATTAAGGAAAAAATATTCAATAAAAAACTATCTAACCAAGTGGAAGCACTAGATATCAGAGTTACAAATCTAAATTTGAAAGAATTAGAATTTTATCCTTCATGGAAAAAAGTTATGTTATACGGTGTGTGTCACTTTTTAAAAATGTTGTTTTCGAAAAAAATCAATTTTCATGGGGAGATAGAAAGAAGTGCAATTTGATTCCAAAATTTTGAAAAAATTTTTTAGAATCTACAGACAAAATTTGATGAGATTCTAGTTTGCACCATCTTCAAATTCCTCACAGTTTAGCCGCTATAGGTGCCCGAATGTGAAGATTTAGTTAAAAATAATAATTTCAGTGTCCAGTTTGGCCAAAAATTGTAAACCACTATTATGGGATCACCCTAAAATTATATTCAATGGATAACACCTTCTGAGGACTACCATCATCCAGTTGGGTCTGTGAAGTATCCTCCATTTTCATCCTCAACCTGAGCTTTGAATGGAAAATTTTTGCAGAAATTTGGTGTAAGAGGGGGAGAAGGGAAAAAAAGGAGGGTTCAAATGGACATAGGTTCGAGCAAACCCCCCTTGGGGGTTCGCTAGAACTAGGGTTCGAATGGACCCTGGTTCCATTTTTTGGCATTTTTTTAATAACAAAGATAATGGAAAATTCAATAAAAGGGGGGGTTCACTCGAACCCCTTTTGGGTCCATTTGAACACCCTAGTTCGTGCGAACCCCTAAAAATTAAAAAAAAAATCATAGGAGCATTTTTGCAAGTTTCTTTCCTCACTAGAATTGTAAACTAGTATTGTGGGATCACCCTCAGATAAACTCTCTGCTATACAATTGTGCCAATCTAGCTTTATCTTCTTCTGAAAGAGAAGAACCAATCTTCTCTAGGGAATTACTCCCTTATTTTGGCATCCTCATCTATTGCCTCTTTTCTTCTCATACCCAAAACATTCTTCAAATCATCTAGTAACTAATCTTCTATTTGTGCTAAACTAGTACAAAAAGTTACCATGTACTTCACTATTGTAGCCTTGTTTACTTCATCAAAATCCAAATACATTTTGGTAGTTTTTTCTAGCATTCCATGCTAAAAAATGTCATTAAATAGTGCATCTAGCTATAGAGGGAGCTATTTTTTCTTTCTGGAGGGGACTTTTCCTTCTTCCCCTTAGCTTTTGTTGGCTTTTCTTCTTTTCCAGACAGTTTCTCTCTCACACGTATTTTGAATGCTTTCTTTTGCTTCTCCATTTCTTCCTCGCTGTCAGTATCCATATTATCCACCTTTTCGTTCTTTGCACTTTCCTCTTCTCGAGAGGCTTGAGGCATTCTCTTCTTCCAGACCAATTTAGGTCCTTCCTCTTCTTCTTCTTCTTATTCATCCTCATACCCAACATACCTTTATCTTGTAGCCTTTTCTTTCTTTCTCCTGTATGGAGGATTCCATTCTTTCATAGGGCACTATTTGACTCTTTCCTCTTAGCTCCAACAACATATTTAGTCACGGAGGACTTAGGACCAACCAAAGAGGGGGTAGAGGTCCTTCCTAACCTTCTTGTGTTGGGGGAACCTTCTAGAGGACTAGATATGTCTTTGGATTTCTCCACAAGGCCCTTTGGTAAGCCCATCATCTCCACTACGCATTCCTTCATCTTCTCCACATTCTTTTGAATTTCCTTCTTTTTGTGCTCCATGTGTATTGTACTAGATTTTTCTTCATATGTGTCATCTCTTTCTTCTTTAGGATCTCTAGGCATACTCAACATGTGATCTACCAGACCAATAAGCACATCCTCTACTACCTCATATCCCATTTCAGGTATCCATATTGTCCTTGGTTCAATAACTTCCTTTATGCAACAATCTTTGCTAACCATGAAGATGATATCATTTGTGTACTTCTCCACAAAAATCTTAGGAATCCTTTCCCTTGCTTGCATATTCTAGATGCTTGATATAACTTATGTTCCAAATCATAATTAAAGATCTTCAAAGTTCTTTTTTTATAGCTCATTGAAAATTAAATGTGATGGCTAGTAAATACATGAATATTTGTACTGACAAACATAAGTGCACTAAATTGATGTTGTTAGAGTGAAAAAGGTAATCACCTAATTAATTATTATTAGGTTCCTATAGATTCATACTAGCATGTTTAAGTTGCTTAGATCATGTGATTTTTTGTGTCTCGAGTCATAATATTAAGACACATTTCATGATCTTATTATATCCTTACCTAGTAATTCTTTATCCTTTATCAAGGATTATTCAATGTCTATCATAACAATTATCGTTATTGCAACAATATGATTCTTAGGATTCATAACAAATTAGTTATTTTTTCTCTCATGTGATGGGGTATTATGGTTGTACGTAATCTTTGGGGTTTGTGGGGTTCAATCATCAACTCCTCCAATACATCTACCACAAACTTGACACACATGACTACAAAATATACATTAAAATTTCTACTAAAAACATAAGTGCATTAAATTGATGTGCCACAAACTTGACACTCATGACTACAAAACATCTAGGAATGCTAGAAAATACCTACAAAACATCTAGGAATGCTAGAAAATACCTACAAAACAAACAAAAAATAAATAAAATATTTTTAGGCTGAAGCAAGCATTCTCTTACACCTTAGATGCTTTAACAAATTTTACATGCCATAATTTAAAATAAATGAATGCAAATTATATATGGAGTTAACTCTAATTGGTGTTATAATGATGGAAGAATCTATATGTTAAGAAGTGCGATAAAATATATCTCACTATACACCCAAATCCTAATCCAAAGATATAAGAAAAAAAAAAATTAAACCATCTAAGGCTAAAAATATGTGAAAAATCCTAATAATATCAAATCCATAAAATTAGTTTATAAATCCTAATAAGGTTAGAATGTGTAGGATTGAAAAGGTTAAAAAAATGTAAAGAAAAATAACATTTGATTAATGTGTAACCTAGTTAATCCAATTAAATGTATACACAATCTAAAATCAACTAAACAAGGTAAATAAATTATAATTGGATATTGATATTTCAATAATTCACATGAGCTAACAAATGATAATTGGATGTTGATATTTTAGTAATTCACATAACCTAAGTGCAAATAGAAATGTGTACTTAGCTCAATAACAGATTATGACTTTAAGAGTAATGTGGATATGAATATGAGATGCGTCACTATAAGGGACAACTGATAGTAGATTGGTAAATTGCTTCATAATTATAATATTATTTTTTCATTATGTAGGGATGAGTTTGGAGATCAAGGAAAAATTTAAGACATTAATGAACTTGACATTTGTCATTTGCATATTACTTTTCTTTATTCTACCTAATGTATGGTAGCTTATTATTTTCTTCCTAAATAACTAAGAACTTGGTAGTATTTAGAAATGCCTTAAGGGTTGTTGATTAGACACAAGGAGTCAAGGCCTCTCATATGAACCCTTAGAAATTGAACAAAGATTGAAAATAATAATTTTTAATCATGACAATGCTTCTAGAATAATAGTGTAGAACTAGATTCATTATAGAGCATCAATTGAAGTGTATAAATGTGAGTGATATGTGGATTATTGCTTTATTTTAAGATGATGAGAGTGAATGCAGTGGATGCCTTTAAATACAAGGACATATCAACATATTGCACAATTTTTTGTATAGTTGGTCCTAGGTAGAAATAGTAAAGGTGAAAAGTTGGTTACATTTAATTTTAAAAATTTAAATTTAAGAAAAATGAATCAATGATTTCAAGGACAACCTTTTGATCATGAACTAGTCCTAGGATAAAGATTGGGCTAAATATTAGTGAATAGCATGTGCATGCAAATTAGTGTGAGCATTATTGTGGTGAACAAGTGGATTGGACAAATATATATAATGGTGTGTGAACATGTAAATAGAGATGAGTGGTAATTGCATAGAAATATGTGTAAATGATAGATGGATAACATGCAACAAGAAACCTGACTTTGCACAAAATTACTCTATTTATTAGTATATATCAAAACATGCTCCTCAAATAAACACAAACTAAACAAAAAATAAAAACCTTATACATATTGAAAATAAATTTACAAAACCAAAAATATTTATCTTAGATGCTAACTAAAAAATTATGATTTTAATATAATTGACTGATATTTGTTCTTTCATTTTAATATAATTGACTGATATTTATTCTTAATATATTTGTACATACAATTGTAATTGTGATGCTTGGACAAATAGAAACATTGGAACATTTGTTTTATTGATTTTTTTTAAAGAATGATGTACAAATAATTACTAAATTAAACAATTGACTTTCACTTTTGATATGCTGTCTAAAACATTGTTTATTACATTTATTGCAATAAATACAAATTTGTTTGTATGAGAGCTAATAAATCTTGCATTTCACAAAAGTTTATCTTTAAACTTTGAAGATATGTATTAAATTTGAATAGATGATGATATTAATTTAGAATTGGCAGCATGTGACATGGAATATCTTCTTTCTTTCACGTACAAACCTCCTTTTGGCAAATAATTTTCAATCTTTTCTTGTCTGCCATGTTATCAAGTTTTTTTATCATTCCTTACATGTTCACTCAATCTTCTTTAAATCATTTCAATCCAGTTAATTGTATTTTTTGGTTGTTTATTTACGTGAGTTCCACTATAAACCACATAACAATTGGTAATATATTAACATTGTTATGATGTCATGAAAGGGGAATTCAATTATTCAATTAAGAGCATATTGACTCTGCCTCGCCACATATTCCCTTTTTTGGGTGCCTCAAAGATCTACATACATTGAATTGCTTGATATAGTATCTGTAAATAATCTAATCAATAAGATATGTACTTGATATACCTAGTATCTGTGATATGTAGTTTTTTAATTTGGAATGTAGTTATAGTTATTATTTTTATTTTGCATTTTTAATTAGATCAAAGAAAACATTTTCATTGTTTAAACTTAATGATGATTGAATTTTAAATAATTTGATTAGACTATTCTAATTATAATCATTGTGATGTTTAACCATGTTAGATTCTTTAAAAGGATCTTTTCAATTATTGGAAGGTTCAAGCTTCTTCAAGTGACATTTTTTGCTTAATATCATTGGAAGCACATATATAATAGAATTTCAAAGTGTTTTTATTTGAAAAGTTATGGACTTGCACTAGCCAAATCTAATTCATTGCTTCCATGTGTGAATCATTAATAGTGGACACATGTGTAGTTCGCATTGGTCAAATAGGTTGTAGACTACTATTGTTCATGAGAAACCAATAGGTGTTATTGTAGGGGATTGGGTGCATCGCCCTCTTTATGAGAGAGGGTTACCTTATGTATGATGGGAATATTTGGTCAATGTGTAGTGATGATGTCGAGTATTTGTTATTGTTCATGGGGCATTGATTTCTTGATGAATTATATTGAGGTTTTGTCAAACAAATTTAAGATCAATGTTTAAGTGGGTAGTCTCTCAAATTTTTTGATTAAATGGTTTATTTCAAATCTTTGCACTAGGTCATGTTTGTGTTGGTTTGTTATAATGTTTGAGCTTGTTCTTCTTTAATGGCTATGACAGTTGGTATTTTTTTTTGAGATTAGGTGTGTCATACATCTTGCAAGTCCTAATGTTTAAATTATTAAATTATTTATTGTTTATTTGTTGTTATGAAATGGGAAGTCCCACTTTATGCTTTGGTCATTATGTCGTGAATTTTTTATTTTTGCATTTATATGTGTAAATATATTTGTAAATTAATATCTTGTCATGAATGATGTGTAAGAGCATCTATGACAAAGATAGTACTTGTGACAAGAGCATAATTAAGATGGAAGTCATAAAATGGAATAGGAATCTTGACCCACTTATGACACATGTTATGTCACATCATAGTACATGTTTCTAAAGAAGGTAAATGATAAATAGTGGGGTGTGGGTAGTATTAATTTTTATCATGATATTTTGGGACCTTTTTTGTGTCCATCTCTTATGGTGGTTTTCTAGGTTACCTTGGGTATATACATTGGAGGCATAGGATAGAGGATGTTAGAGACAATTTTTTGCAGGGTTATGTTATCATATTTCAACCAAAGGAATAAGATGTTGATCTCCATGGAGGCAAGAGTATAATATTGTATTGTAACAATTTGATTTTTGAACAATACATTGGTTCAATGCTTTGGAGGCTAGGGATTTTTTTAAATAACTTTTCCCATGATACATTGGTGTCTCTCATCTTCTATCTTATTTGTATTTTCTCTCACATCCTTTTATTTTCTAATTATTGTTTATATGTTGGAATGTTGCTCATTTTTTTGTAGATTAGATTAATGTATTAATATCCTTGAAGGGATAATGTGAAAATGTCTACAATTCTTAATATTATGTGTGGATTTGATTTAATTACCTTGTCCTCATAAATTCACCCTTAAAGTTCTCTCAAATTAATTTCCGCCCAATGTTCTCTTACTCCTAGAAATAGGTGTGATATGACAAGTTTGACCAAGAAAGAGAAAATATGAGTAAAAGTTCCTTTATAGTCTTAGTTTGTGTCTCTTCAATTCACTTTGTTTGCTTAATAAATTTTGAGTTGTATGCATGTTTTTGGATATTTGTCTGTTGGACATGTGACTATTTAAAACTAACTTTGGAGATTACATTGCTCAATGGAAATGTCTTAATATTTTCTCTATTATTTTTGTGAGTTTTGACGTTTTAAATAAATGTTTGAAATCAATCCAAATGCTAAAATAACAATGTAGATGAAGTATATTTTATTGTTTTTTTCAAATGTGTTTAAGTGTTTAAAAGATTGAATCTAAATTTTTGAAGCTACATTAAATATTGGCTATTTTGTTGTTTTTATGTATATTAACATGCATGTGAAAGAAATAAGTTATATGGTAAAAAGACAAATCTAAACTCTAATTTTTTTATAAAAAAAAAAACTATGTTTCCTTGTTATATTATATATAATTTGAATAAAAAACACATAATAGACTAATTAGATCAAGTAATAATGAATTCAAACTTTTGTTGTCATTTCTTTCCAAATAACACTCTTACAAGTTCGAAGGAAATGCAAATGCTTTGACCTTTCTATTACAATGTTGATAATGAAAGTGTTTGTTTTATTTTTTATTTGTTGTTTTCCTTTATTTAATTGTTTTTTATTTAACTTGTTTTGTTGATGAAAAATATGTTGGTTTATTGTTCTTATTTGGTTGTTTGAACTAATTTTGAAAGAATAACACATTGTTTTCAATGTATTTCTTGCAAGAATTAAAACTAATTTATTATAACAATTTAAAACTACTTTATATGATCATATATATGGTATTTGGTGCGGAGTGTAACAAAATAATAGAAATAGAATAACTAAATTAGAACTTAACGATAATTAATCTAATCTGTTATAACCAATTAATCTTAAAAAAAAAAAACTAAAATTTCACAATTGGAACAAAGAACAATCCAGTATGTAGAAAAAGTTATTAGTGGAAAATTCGTCAAACACTTGGCTACTTGGTATCCTCTCTTTCTCAATTCTAGGCTCTTCCTCTAATAGTTCAAGGAAGGTAGGAAACCAAGTACTAAAGAAAATATAAAGCAAAGGAATGTTGCTATGTATGAGTATTATTGAAGCTTTGTAGCCTAGAGACTATTCATACATTGTAGAAGTATGGGAATTATATTGTAATTTTTTGGTAAACTTAGACCTACTACTATGCATAACATGAGTAAAAACCAAGAGTTTTTAAGAATAGATAATCAAAATATTGTTTCACTATTTTAATATAAAGAGATCTATAATTAAGGATAAGAATTGGAGTTTTTTATGCTATATGTATTCATTCACAATAAGAATAGTAGTTCAAAGGCCAAATTTTGTACTAGAATATATGCATGTAAAAAATTACACAAGTAAAAATAGCATACATGATCATTCTACTTTTTCTAGTAATAGAATTGTTGGTTTTGATCAAATTTGTTAAGAAATATTTGTATTCAACAAAGAAGTAAAACAATTTAAAACTAGTGTTCATTGTCAATTATTTGTCAAAATACAAGTAACAAACAAAAAAGTACAAACACTTGTTAAATGACTAATAACTATAAAATAAAAGGTGAGAGGTTTTATATATTTAATTTAATACTACCATCATGTTAGGATTCGTTGAGAAAAAAAATTATTCATGACACATGGGTAGCATGTTAGGCCTTCATATCATCATCAAACTTGTCATGTATGTCTATCTATTTTTAGGCACTTACATATTTGTTCCCTTGGGAAAGGTTATCTACACAAGCGAGTAGGTGTTGCTTCTCAAAATAGGTATGTGAGATAAACTTACCTTGCTTGATGTATTGCATCTAGACCTAAAAAATCTTGCTTGATGTATTGCATCTAGACCTAAAAAAAATGAGAAAAAGGATCATGTTAAACATAAAGATGACTCAAAAATGAAAATAAAATAATGTTATTTATCATAGAAGAGGGGTTTAAAAATATCATCTTAGCCATGAGCTCTTGTCACTCATTTGAGAATTGCAAGACAAATAAGAAATAATGACTCATGTGAATCTCAATTAGAAGGTTAACTCAAATTTAGTGTGAGACATGGACAAGAGGGTGTACTATCTAAGTGAACCTATGTCAAGTATATTTGTGTTGCCCCATCGAAATCACTTGCAAAGAAAACAATACATTACCAAAAAGAACACTTAGACTACATTAGAAATTACAATTTTTATGTCATTTTTCCAACCATTTGGGATTTTTGTGGCTAGATGAGGATTGATATTATAGTAGCAACATAACCTCAAGCAAACCCACAAGTATGTAATTCATGAAAAATGTTTATTCCCTAATTATTTTTTAGATTTGTAAGTTTTAGCCTCTTAAATTAAGGAAAACTAGAGTCAAAATGTAGGTATTTAAATGCTAGGAACATGTGGATGCATTTTTTTTGTTTTCATGCAATTTTATGTAATTTTTAGTCAATTTTAAATTATGGTTGGTTATCAAATGAAATCACTAATTCATCACCAATTCACAAGTTTTACCAGTCATTGATTCACTAGGGTGATTACAAATTTGTCATAACAAGTTAGAAATTGCCTAGGAAAACTCATGATCGCCCCTTTTTGAAAGGTAAAATTATGAATAGAGAGCTAGATTTTCTATGTTTTGGGCCATTTTTCTATATTTTTATTTTTATTTTTTATGGGTTTTATGAATTTTGGGGGATTTTTCAAGAAGCTAGAACCATGTGTGATAGGATTCATTAGTCTAAAGGAAAAATGTATGAGAGTGTGCATGGCTAGCATAAATTTTGAGAGACTTATCAATCAACAATTAGGCCATACTATATAGAGTAGGTTTGGACTGATTTTCACAGGTTCTAGGTTTTGATCCTTTGAGAAATATTTATTGTAACATCCTTACCCATTGAAATATAGATCAAAACCTATTTTAGCTTAAAGGGGTGTGAAGCGAGTGGACCATCACTTAAGTTATGATTCTTACCAAATTATAAGGGTTCCCATTTAGGGGGACTACTTCATTTTCAATAGTTGGACCTCCAGGTAATGAAGGACAACATGGGTAGCATACATGGGAAATGGGGATCCATAGGCAAGGAGAGCATATTTGACTATAGTATCAAATTTGAAGATTCTACCTATTTAGAAGGAAATTATAGGCTTGATTTCCTCCAATTTACCTAGAGATAAGAAGACATGCATTATTGTGTGCAACTAGGCTCTTATCATACAACAAGGTTGAATTTTTACTTTAGGAATGTACATTTTGGCTTGAGCTTACCATTGTATAAGATTGTTTGGTAAAAAGAATAATATTTTAGCCATCCCTCACTAATAATAGGATGGATATTTTAGTACGTTAGGCCTTTTTAATGACTCATGCCTATTTTAGATTGAGTAGCCCCAAAGGTAGTTAGATGGGGTAGTGTAACTCTGATATCTAGTGCTTCCACTTGGTTAGATAGTTTTTTATTGAATATTTTTTCTTTAATCAAGTTTCAAAGTCAAACCAATTACAATTTAGACATAGCGCGACCGTATAACGCGCAAATTTTTTTGTATGTATTGAAATTCAATTTATTTATTTTTGTTGGATCAAGGACTCCAATATTTGGTGTACTCATATTTTTCAAAAAAAAATTATAATCTTCTATTTTTCCACGTGTAGAATAGAGAGCTTGATTTTCAGTGAAAAGCCTAAATTCACAAGAAATAAAAAAATTAATATAATAATCAAATTTAATTAAATTAAATTTATACCTTTTTGGAAGCTTATAATAAGGACTATATACTTACAAAAAAATAAATTTTAAATGAGTTCATTTGATCCCCCAAAAGGTAAATCAAAAGTGGTTTTTATCAGCATTTTGATAGGTGTAAAGGATACTTCGTTATAGGTATGGTTTAAAACTAGCGGGGTTCTATCCAAGGGGGCTTGGTCTAAGGTGGTTTGATCAAACCCTATTCAATTGGAATCCTTTAAATAGAAATTTTCAAGGCTTAAATCATTAGATTTTCTAAAAATATGTGATTTCAACAAAAATCAGGATTTCCCAGAAAGTGTAAACCACTATTGTGGCAGCACCCACTTATGATACTTAGCATTTTATCAATTACACTCTTGATGTGTTATTAACAATGTCACTTCATTATACTTTGGTGATGCATGAATAAGAGCTGAGTGGTATTGATATGATTCTAAATTTATTGATGGGAACTTCTACCACCCTCATAGGGAGGAGATACATTCTGCTAGTAGATGTTCATTTTCCTTTAAATACAACCTATCACATAGATGTGTTAACTCCCACTCATTATACTAGTGAATACATCCCATCAATATAAAAGGAAAACATTGATTTTCACACAAATTTGAGAGTTGAGAGAGATGATGGGATTAGGAGTTGGTCATTATCTTCACATTCCCTCCTAATCACAAGACAAAATACTTGTCCAGTCTCAAGCACATGAGCATAGAGAGAGGACCCTAACTCATTTGGGTATAACAAATAGTAGGAGGAGGGGGAGGAGTAGGAGTCCTAGGAAACCAAGATTTCAAGGGTGATTTAGATGCTCCATGGATTTCCTAATTTTGATTTGATATGTTTTTTGACTTGCCCCCTTGTATGGGGATATTTTACACCAAGACATATGTATGCTTGTTTACATTTGATTCATGGTGTCTCCTATTATGGAGCTTGTACTCATTTTGTATGGTAGAATTCATATGTATTGCTTCCTCCTTGCATATATATTTATTTTAATTTAAAATGACTCATATCAGTTGTTCACCAAGAGAAAAATGGATTCATCAAGTCCAAATACATTAAATTGACAAAATTAGTATGATTTGAGAAGGAATGGAATGGGCCATACATTTTCAATAACATGTAATTTTCATCAATATAACTTTTTCCAAATCCTATGACCACATTGAGTGGCCTATCATCCTTACTATGCCCCAACATTTAGATTTGGTCCTCAATTTGTTTGTTCAATTTGAATGATCTTTGTTGATGTTTTTTTGTTAAAAATTACCATTAATGACCATTAGTTTGATTCTTTTGGGATTTTATTCTCCATCTATAAGGGATACCCCTTGGATTTGAGTTTATATATGCTAGTTGTTAAAGGCTTTAAAAAATATTTTTGCTAATGATGTGTCACAAAACCTAATTAAAGGAGTCACCCTACATAATTCTATTAATCAATGAGACATGTTATTGATGAATTCTTTGTAACTCTCCTTGATGAGGAAAATAAACACCAAGAAGGCTCTCCAATGCCTAGATTTTTTTTGCAATGCCTCAATGTCCAACATTTAATTGAAGAAAACTTAATGCTACAAGCAATATTGTTTATCTATTTGGCTCAATCCCTTGGGTGGAAATGGAAATATCATGGGGAAATGTTTAGGCCCATTGGAATTTCTTTTCATTTCATACATTTTCCTCCTTTATATGGCAAGCCATAATTTATAGAGTTGAGAAAAAGTTGGTCTATTGGATTACTAAGCCTCATTTTTTGGTAGGGAATTTTTTTATGTGCTCTATTAAAATAACAGGTTCTACTCATGTCTATTAATATTCTTTTTGGGTACCTTTGAAAGCCTCGTATTAGAAGCTTGAAATTATCATGATATTTTTATGGGATTCCTCTAAGCATGGTAAAGGATTTCATACAGCGGCTTGGGACTTTTGTTGCCTCCCTTATGATTTTAGTTGGCTTGGTTTAATTTTGATCAAATGACAAGGTATGGATTTATGCACCAAATGGATTGTCAAATCCCTAAAGGGAAATGAATCTTGGAAGGTTTTGATTCAACATTGCATTTCTACAAGAGTGCCAAATGGTCATTAAACTTGGAATAGTCTTCATCTCCATAATCCCCTTATTGTGAAAGAACCTATCCACATACAAGGTGCTTTTGCTATCAAATGTATTAGGAAAGCCTAGAAATCCATTAAGCCATGACTCGGACCATGAGATGGAAATAATTTGTACAAAGGTTTTATATTTTAATTAGCATTCTACTTGGTGGTGTTTTATTGTTTCTTGCCAAGATTGACCTCTTCATAAGAATCCTTAGGTTCATCTTTGAAATTATTTCATATAGATATTAAGACTTTTTTATCTCTTTCCTAGAACTGCCAAAAGTTTTCTTTCTTAGCTAGAGGCCAAATGGAAGCAAATGATTTTTAATAATTATTTTGAGTTATTTCAAACCATTATTGATTTTATTCCACCTCATATGATTCATAAAATTGAGCTTATAATTTCAAACCTTGGTGGAAGGATTGGAAACTGTATCAAAATGTGTCATTTCTCAATTACATATTATTAAAGGGATATGATTGGATTTCCCCACAAATTATTTCAAACCTTAATCATAGGTGGTTTCTTTGGTCTTCTTTGGGCACTCGACAATGCATATTCCAAATTGTTTGGTCAGCTATTCTTGAGCCAAAACTTGCCCACTTTGTTTGGTGTATTCTCTAGGACAGAGTTAACTTAGCTTGGTGTTGTCAATTATCATTATCCATTCTATGGAGAATAGGAAACTCTCAAGCATATTTTATAGTTTTGTCCCAGAGCCTAGAATACTTGGAATTGGATTCATGACTTCTTTAGGCTCAATCCTTTTACATGGCATATGATTTTTTGGGAGATTGGCCTAGAATTCTTGCTACAATCACAACCAAATTTGGCATATTTTCAAGGTGGAATTTATTTTTAGCATTTGGAAAGAAATAATTTTTCTATATTCTTTGTTTGTGTTGTTGATACACACTTCTCTCTCTATGATAAGGCTATGATTTTTTTTTAATGTTATCTTGTAGATCTAGTTGCAAGAAAATAAAGTGACACTTGAAGTGGCCCCATTTAGATGTGCTTTTGGACCATTGGGGTAATGCACTATGTAGGGTGGCTAGAGTTTTGTTGAATCTACCCTTCAAAATGGGTCACTCTCTTGTATGGGCATTGGCGTGGATGAACTCAATATGATGTAGGAATTGAATGCGAACTCTTAACACCTTGAGATTCATTTCCAAACCAAAATTTCTTCCACAAGAGATAAATGACAAGAATTATATTGCTATGATTAAGGATGCAAGATTGATTGATTGAATATGAAATGTACATGCGATGCCTTGCTTATAAAGGCAAGGTTGTGAGATAGGATTAGACAAGATCATGACATGTGTCTTAATCTTGTACAATGATACAACTACCTCAACATTATTAAATGACCTAGGACACAAGAACTAAATGCCAAAAAGATAAGATAAGATTTAAGTGACAACTAAGACTTCTAAAAAGATTCCTATGACCTAAGTAAACTTAACATGTAAATAGGACTTACAAGTGAACTAGATTAGTAAAATACCTATTTACACCAACAAATGCTTGTGATGGGCATGATTCTCAATCACATGCTTCCTAGCCCCTTTCGAGAAGAGCCAATAATAAATCTATTTATGGTTGTTTTGAACCCTCTCGGTTGACTTTAACCTCTTTTGAATCTTGTTAGCAATGTGCCTTTGGATAACTAGATACTAAAAGAATTCTTCACTATGCTTTGAGCATTTCTCTTAATTATGACAACCAACTTCTTGTTGAGAAAAATGAAGATGGTGTGATTACTTACTAAGATCAAGATAAGCAAATGATTGTGATCTTCTTCTCTATTCTTTAATTCTTACTGCATAATGATCTTTGGTTTTTTTTAGACAGCAGGAATTGAGTAGCCCCCTATAAACTACAGTGCATTAGACAAACTTTTTCACGTGACCAGTGACATTGGTGTGACATGCCCTCTGGTACCATGGAGATGGAGGGGAAACTAGACCTCGTGACCTCTTGCCTTCAACAAGATGCTTTGACCAATCGAACTAAGCCCCCCTACCCCATAATGATCTTCAAGTTTATATGACTTTCTAGTATTTGCTAAATAAATACATACAATATAAATCTTTATATAAAATAATAATAATTTGAACAACTTATTAAAAAAAAATTTGTAAGACCTTATTCTAATCTTTAATGGCTTCAATCTGAACTAAAATTTTACATCATCATAATTATAAGACACGTACGTAATGATACTCATTTAAAAAGGAATAAATGCTCAGTCTCGCGGATGCTCCAAAAAGTATTTAATGCTTTAAACGCCATAAACTAAAAGTTAACAACTAAGTTTGACATTAGTTTTGATGTTATTGGACGGCCTGGTCGGTGGCGGTGGTGACAAAGACTGCCCCACCCTTCCCCTCCAATCACATGCAAATAGCCTACGCCTTCTCCTTATCATTATTAATTAAATTTAGTGGGTTTGTCCTTTTGCAATAAATACCTGCTTTCATTTTTTAAGCTTAATCAACGTCAACACCCACATTCCACCCTGCTGCTCCCAAATTACTAATGTCGGGAATTTCATCTAGACTCTTGTGGAAGTCGCTTTATTAAGCTTAATTTATAAGGATGAAAAGTGTATATTTATTTATTATAAATTTTAGTGTTGTAATTTATTAAATATTGTTTGATTGTTTTCAATTTATTTTTAAATGTATAGAAGATTATTTTTATATATGTATGTTTATCTATTTTTATTTTTGATCTTTTAAATTATTTTATAAGAGTGTTGATGTTCACATTTCTTGTATTCAAAAAAATTCTTGTTCAACTTTTTGTCTTTTTACATCCTATATATTTTATCTAGTCTTCAATTTTAAAAATGGTTTATAAATTGTTTATAACAATGGATTAACTAGAAATGGCGAGTGCAGGTGAGAGGACACGGGCGAGTGCAGGAAGGAATTTTGAATCCAGTGAAGGTGAGGTTGGAGAAGACGATGGCGACCCTGATGGCAACCCTCATGGTGGCTATTTGGAGGCAGGATGTGTTGCGGTGGATGCCTGGAGTTGGTGGTTTGCTGTTGTTGGTTTTGCTGGAGAAGAGTGGGCGGTGACGCTGCCTCCATCTGCCTGTGGTGCCATTTCTTCTTTGGGAGGAGGTGCATCCTTTTCTTTGGAGAGCTACAGGGTTTCTCTTGTGGTATGTGGTTGTTCTTTGGCTTGTGTGGCTTGGAGTTGGTCTTTGGTGGGTGGACTCTGTAGTCTGTTGCGTTTGAGACTTCTGATGCTATGCTTCTTGCCCTATTTTGGTTTTCCCTTGGCTTGTGGTGGTTGGTGGCTACTCCTTGGAGTGTAGCTTCTCTTTTAGTTTGTGGGGAATCCCTTTTGAGGTTTTTACCCTCTTTCTTCTTGGGCCTCAGCAGATGCAGTGGTGTAGCAAACTGTTTTTTTTTTGGGCGGAGATCTCTGAGATGGAGGATGCTTGGCCTGTGGCTTTTGGTTGTTGTGTCCCTTGGGTTGATCCCTAGTTTGCAGTGGCTAGAGGATGCTTGTGCTTGGTGCTGGACTTCTCTTTGTGCCTGTTTGGGTTACCTTGTTTGCTTTGGAGTTGTTGGCTCTGTTGTCCTTTGGTGGAGGGTTCTAGCCTCCTAGTTTCTTTCTCTCCCTGTTCCTTTTTTGGAGGTTTGGTGCTTAAGTTTCCCATGACTTTTGGTTTGGCTCCTTATGTGATGGCTAAGGAAAGGGTTTTCTAGCTGTCTTCCAAGTAGTTGGTGAGTGTGGGTTTCTCTAAGGAAGTTCGGTTGCAGAAGGTGCCTCTTTTTGTTCCTATTCGGTGTAATAAGAAGGCTTGGTGGTTTTTCATGCTGGTTTATTCTGCTTCTGGCTGTAACGCCCGCCATGCAAACCCCAGAGAACACACAAAAGCAAATAATTTTTTTTTAAAACAATTAAATTAAACTTACAATACATTAGTCATAATCACATAATCACTTTACATCACATTATCTCACTTAGTTCTCTGGGGCACGCGAGGTTACATTGCAACCACAAACGGAAATAAAAGATAATGATAAACCATGAAACCATTTATAATATAATAACCATGAATAATTGAACATCCATGAACCAAGAGCAAGTATATTAAGATATCACATAATACAATCGTATGAATCTCATCAAATAAAATTACATAGAATCCTAACTATTACATCATTGATATAATGTTACATTACAATCCTTTGATATAATAATTACAATGAATTTCCCAAACAAGTGGGATGATACAATTTACAATGAATTTTGAATAACCAAGAGAGCACTGGCACAACTCCAACTGCGGGACATGCTGCGAACAAAGGATGCTGATGGGGAACCCAACGGGTGCGGAGCACGTTCCACCCAACCATGTGAATTATAGATAACTCACCCCCCGTGCTCAGAGGTGCCAATGAAGTTAACTCGACCATGATTGTCAAACCGACTCCATGACAACAAGGTACCAACTCAAATACAAGCTCAGAGAATACAATTAAACCAAGCAATGACAATAACAAGTCACCAAAGTATACTCAAATCACTCTCACAAAATATGAATCAACAATAAGAGTACAAAGCTAAGGAAACTGATACAACATCCAAGGTCCAAAATACATTTCCAGAGGAAAAAGCAACAAGGCAAACAGGAAGTCTAGTGGAGAGTGTCATCACATAGCTCTCATGGGATCTCCAGGCTCTTCCTCCAACATGAGGCGCCGACACCCATCTATGGATCTCCTAGCTCTTCCTCCTACTTGAGGTGCCGACATCATAGGGTAGCTCATGCGGAGTCAATAACCTCTCATGAAGACGAGGTTATGACTTTGCCGACCACGACCTTCTCAATCTATCATTAGTCTATGATAGCCCTAATGCATAGATGAGGAATCCAATTTTTATTTATCTTGAGTGTTTTACTACCCATTCCCCCTAATTCTATTTTTAGGTTATCACTTGTTTACCTACTCTTACGTGGGTTCTCCTGTGCACTTCCTCTTAACCGAGGCGCCGGCCCCCACGAAGAGCCACTCTCCCTAAGACTCCTAACATAAAAATTGAACAAGACAAGTGTTGAACCTCAACAAATAAGCATGATACCAAAACAAGAACAAGCGAGGCATTAACCCTCTCGCAAAAACTCAGAACCAAAAGGTCTCAACAACCGTTCAACCCTTCCAAACATGAACCATAAGTTTTCAACTCCAAAGAAGAAATTGAAGACGAGAATAACATTCAAAATAAACAAGCCTCTAGACAAGGTTTCAAATCAACAACCGGGTTCCCACATCGACATTACAACCAACACAGTAACAGAATACATCTACACAAAGTTTGATGATCTCAAACACCATATCAACTTTACTCAAAGCAGTTAAGACAAGAAGCACTACGATTTTCTCAAGATCAATTATTAATTTCATAAAAAGCAAGAAACAATTGTCATATGTAAATAATACATTAAATTTATTATAATAAATTCATTAACGTTCCATTTCCAAAGACAATTATATTTCTATTAAGAGAAACTATTTATTTATTTATTTATTTTTTTAAATCTATTCCTTACATAAACAAAGGAATACATTATAATTTATCATCTATTTATATAAAAAATTAAGCACACACACACACACACACACACACACACACACACACACATATATATATATTCATGAATTAAATTTAACTAAAATAAATAAATAATAAAGACAGATTATTTTTATGTTTCAATATTTTGTAATTTAAATTTAAATTAAAATAAATAAATATTAAAAAAAAACAAATAAAAACAAAATAAAACAAAACGGCCATACTGCCGTCGCAGTCCTAGGGACTGCTGTGCACAGCAGCCAAGGCTGTCGCGCACAGCAGTCTCTAAGACTGCTATGCGGCGGTCACACCACCGCACCAGGGTACGGGGGTATGGCCAGTCCGTCCCCCCAAACCCTTTATAAAATTTTTTATTTTTAAATATTTTTTTATATATGTATTTTTTTTTAAAACATTTTCATTTTGTATTAAACATGAATTCCGTCCTTACAGGCACGGACGCCGACACAGTTCGGCTCTGAATTATTATTTATTTTTTTTAAACAAAAATTTACAGTTTCCAGAAATTATGATTCAACCGATAATATAAACTACAATCAAGATTTCATATAATATATATATATTTTTGTATATCCAATAATAAACAGGGCATTTGAATAAATTAAATTTTTCAGAGAAGGAATAAAATTTTCTTCAGTAAATATATACAGAGATATACAAATTTTCAGAGCAGGAATAAAATTTCTTCATGACAACAGAATTTTAAGAACACAACAGATTTTCCCCAAATTTTTCTTTTATATATTTGAAACCCAGTTTTTTCCTAATCTATTTGAAACCCCAGATTTAAAAAAAAAAACCAGATTTTTCCTAATCTATTTGAAAACCAGATTTTTAAAAAAATTTACTTGAACCATTTTTTCCTATTCTATTTGAAAACCAGTTTTTTAAAAAAACCCAGATTTCTCTCAAATTTATTGAAAACCAAATTTTTTTCTAATTTGTTTGAAAACCCAGAACAATATGATTTTAAATTGAAATTTTAAACAGGTAAAGAAAGAGGGATTTTATTGGAACCTGGACTCCTGCTTGCTGAAATGTGATGAAGTTCTTGCTCCAACTAGCCCTTCGAATAGCTTTCCCTCCTTTCCTCAATACTTCGTTTCCAGCTTCTTCTTCTTCTTCCTCTGTTTTTTTTTCTTGATAGATTCTCCACACAAAACCTTCCCAGCACAATCTCTCTCTTTTCAAAAATAAAAATTCTCTATACTACCACCAATTTTCCAGCAAAAGAAGAATCCCCCAATTCATTTTCAAAACCTCACTATATTTCCCTCTCCTCCATGCAACCCAACCAACATTTTCTATTATCAGCATTGCCTTTTCTGCCCACACATGATTTCCCATTTGTCCTTATTATTTTTTTTAATTTTTTAATTTTTTAAACTCCATTTTTGCCAGCCTTCCTTGCTCATGCACAAAATTTAAATTTATTTATTTTATTATTATCTTCAACTCGGTAATTTATTTACATTGACAATACACCATTTAATATTTAATGAAACACATGACTTTTCAAATGAATAAACATTTAAATATTAAATACAATTTAATCTAATATTTTAATCAACAATTTTTAAATTAAAAACACCACAACATATAAAATACCAACATTAATTATATACAACATAACACAACCACAACCACAAATCATGACAACTACAGAATATACAATACCATACAACAAGGCGGTCTGACATCATGGAACGGAAAAACTTCATTGTCACCTCTGTTTCAACTTTATACCGTTGGGTTATTTGTGCTCGCCCTGTCCTGCCGAAGCAGGTGGAATCGAGACTGTGTACCTGCAATTCCTACATACAAACGAAGTCGTGTACATGTGCATAGATATATATATATATAAAATCAAAGCATTGTATTGTGAGAAGGAATCGCAGCGTAACAGAGCACTAGCAATGAGTGATGCTACACTATCCTTCATCACATCTATCCTAACAATTATAACATGATTGATAAAATAACATTTCTAAACTAACAATTCATCTCATGACATAATCTATTAAACCACCACATCATAATATATAATATAAATATGAAAATCAACTAACATCACCAACCACAATGTCATATGAAATAATCATGTCCACAAAAGGAGTAACAGCATCATCAAATGTCTAACTAACCAATCCCACAAAACAGTACCATCATAGTATCAATGTATCAAGGTATCAAATCAAAGCATAAAACTAATGAGTCCAACTAGCAACTAGGAGGGTTATTACACTGGCTTCTTCTTGGTCATCCCTTGCTTCTTCTTGTTGCTTGTTTGGTGGTTCTACTTCAATGGCAGTTTCTATTCTTGGAGTGTTTTGGGTTCTTCTTGTCCCCTCTTTGAGGAATGGTGGTGTTTCCTTCTCATTGGATGTTGGGAGTCTTGGCTTATCTTTGGCTCTGATTGGCGTATTAGGGTTGCTTGGTGTTCTCTCTTGTTGGCTCTTCTCTTGATTTCCTTCCTATTTGGGCTCCCCTGTTCCTCTTGGGGGTTGGGTGTTCTTGTTCATTCTGAGATTGGGACCCTGCCTCTTGTGGTCTTTTGGCTTGGGGTTCTTTTTGCTAAGGGCGGCTGTTGCTGGAGTTTGTGATCTTCTCTTGAGGTGAGCTGCTTAATGTTTATATGTTGTTTGGTCAATTTTTTTGGCCTTTTGTGAAGGCTCAGAAGTTGGTGAGTGATGGGCTTGTTGTTGGGTTGTTGGATTCCCAGTTGAGTTCTTTTGTGATTGTTGTTAAGATGGACATATGGTGTTTATTTGAGACTTTTATCCTTGTTCATAGTTTGTTTCTGGTGCAGTATTTACCAAAGGATGCTACAGTTGTTTGCTTGACTACTGTGTTAGATGTCTCCTTTAGTCCTATGGAGGTGGACCTCCCTCAGCTCTTCTTATTGAGGTGGACAGTGCTCCTATGGAGATCGAGGTGGAGGGTGCTAGTGAAATCTGACTGCGGTGTTCTTGGTGCTTGTAGCATCCTCTCCATTAGAGGGGAGCTCTCTCCTTTTGAGGTGGTTGTGGAGTTGGTTTCCTGTTGCTAGAATGTTTCTAAGAAGTTAGTGATGTTGGAATTATCCTTGGATGTTTTGGGCTCCTTGGCTTCTCTTGCTTTGCTAAAAGCTAGGTGGTATTATTCAGAGTTGCTTTCCTGGTTTGAGATGTGGCTTTGTACCCAGTGGTTTGTTGTGCTCTCCATCTCCCCTATTGAGGTGGGGTGTTTGGTTTTGCTCAAGTTTTTGATTAGGGGTATGATGGTGTCTTACACCATTATGCAGATTATCTTTTTTGGCTCGATGGTGTCTTCCATGAGTGGTTGGTTTGCTGATGCTTGGCGGATGCAGGTGGATTCTATATGTATCTAAAGGGTTTCTGGTCTTGGTTAAAACTAGGTTGTTTTTGGGTCTTAGGCCCTTGCTTGTTTGTAAGATGTAGCGTGTGTAGTCTTGCTTATCTTTTGAGGCTATTGTGGGGCTGCTGATGGTTATGATGTATCTAGTTTACAACCTGCATTTTACCTCTAATAAAAAATAATGGATTAACTAGAAAATAATTATGTGGATGCACACTTAGGGCACACACTTGAACATCTAGGGAACACAAGAGGCATCTACTTGTACAATCTAGCAATAATTTTATGTAATATAGCCCCTATTCCTAGACCACTAATTGTGTATCTGTGATTGGCTAGTTGTTATTTTTGCTTCTGCTGCTATTAGTTGTTAATTTTTTTATTTTTTTATTTTTTAACGAGGGGAATCGGGTGCAGCACGGCCCCCCATATAACCCCCCACTACCTGTAAACTTTTTACCGTGACCAGCAGTGCTGGCGGGACACACCAACCGGTACCACAGAAGCGCCAGAGAGTCGAACCCATGGTGGGCGCCCTGCTACAGGGAACACCTTAACCAACTGAGCTCGGACCGACGCCCCTACTATTAGTTGTTAATTAACCAAGTTGTATTAATTTTTTTAATTAGATAGAGAAATTATTTTGATTCTATTCTGTGAATTTATTGTGCAATTAATTTGTAGCTAGGTTATAAGAAATTAATAGTATAAGTGCAAAATTTGTTGTCCAAAGTTATAGAGAGCATCGTCATAGACATAAAGGAAACCAATGTGTTATTTTGAGACTAGTGCAAGCATACCAAACACTAGTATATAGAAGAGACAAAACCATGATTGCATATACACTATTGCATTGAACAAGATGTTTATATGTGCTCTCATCATTGACAACATAGAGAAAAAACACATAAATCAAAATATGACTCCAACAGTGCAAAGTTTCCTCTTGGTAGATCCTTCTATCAAAGCCATCATGAACTATCAAGAAGAAACATGCTTTCTTCCTCCCCTCTTTTAATTACACATTTCTATTTAAGTTGAATCTCATTCTCACCCCTTTATTTTTTTTCTTCTAGATTCTAAAAAGTAAATTTAACATGTTATTATGTTTCAAATATAGATTTCAAAGAAAAAGAAATAAGTAAAATAGACTTACACTATATTGATATTTTTACATTTTAGTTACCTTGACATTCTTATTAATCTCTCCTTTTTTACCCCCAACCCCCTTTTGTGCCACCCCTCTCCTTATAAGCGCCCCCTAAAAAAAGTCACTAAAACTCACCCTTTATCAGAATGGAAAATGAAGGGTAACTTATGCCAAGGTAATACATATGGTTTAAGAATGTTAGGTTTACCAATTTATATAGAGGAAATAAAAGATTTAATCTATATTCCTACACTAATGTAGATCTAATATAATGATAAAATCTAATTAATAATGAATTAGACATAGATAAATTATGGCAGTATTTGGAGTAGTTAGTAAGATAATAAAATTTGATTTGATTTGGTTTGATACATGGTTAACTAATCAAAATATTGTAAATAATGGTTCAAAATTAAGATTTGAATATGAATATGCAATCAAGGCATTCTTAAGATTATGGTATGTGGAAATTCTTCTTAAACCAACATTAGAGGTGAGTATTGTACACAAATTAAGATCTTTACAATTACAGAAAAGATAAATACACATACATATAATATATCACAACATGGAGGTTTATAAAGGGAAGACCCTTTTGAGAGAAAAAACCCTATACTCCAAACATAGAGCCACTTGTATTATTCAACAACCATGGTTATAATGTAATCTAGGCTATGCCTCTTATATGAGTATCACCAATATATAATTTTGGAATGATTCTAGAATCATAACAATATGTGCAAATTAACCATACAAACTACATGTCTTAAAGCACCAATAAATAATCAAGGTTCAAATTGGAAACCATGAATGGTTTAAAAAATCATTTGCAAAACCATAAGAGGCATGGTGCCCAAAATTATGTGTCCAAATTGCAATTCCTCTCTTTGGTTTAGTCCGGTTTAGTCCTCCTAGCTATTTAGCATATTCCTTACACTCTTAGATTGTCATAATTCATCATATTTGACCATCCAAATTTATCCTCATTCAAACCATTCAAAGTTACTTCATAACAAGCATTCAATCTTGTCATCATGCTAGTTGAGATTCTAATGTAACCTTCCTCTTACATGCTCGTATGCATCATAAGAATTTTTTATATGTAACTCTTGATATTATGACCTTACACCACAAGATGCTAACACACAGTCAAACAATACCACCTCAATGTGGGACACGTACCTCCTCATGCAAAAATAAAATCCATTAAAAATAAATTCCATGTCACCTCCAATTGGGATGTCAATTCTCCCACATGAAGATGGAAATACACAAAAAGACAAAATAGTGAATGCATACAAAAGTATTAAAATTGAACATTAGGAATGCTAGATTAAGACACGTTTTCCCAATAATTGAAGTAATTAGAGAGAGAATAGAAGTTTATTTGATTTAGTTTGATAAATGGTTGACCAATAAAAATGTTGTAACTAATGGTTTGAAACTAAGATTTGAATATATATATATGCAATGAAGGCATTGTGAGGATTGTGCAGAGAAATTTGATACTAAATACTAAGTTGTGCTTCTAAATTAGTTTAGGTGTTAATGATATAGTCTTCTTTTGGTGAAGATATGCTAGTTAGCTTCACTTGCTTGTCTACAAATGTTGTACTCAAAAACACAATATGACTTACTTCAATATGGAGGAAATGATTTTCTTATCTCAATAACCAAGTTTGTAAGGGAAGAACAAGGTGTCATAAACACTCCAAGAAAGCTACATGAATGCAAGATCTAGTGGATCGATGAATTGATAAAGTGCTAAATTATAGAATTTAGCTTTTGAATACACTTAAATTGAACAATATTTTAATTTCTATATGTATTTAAATGATCTAGACAACATTGCTTTTAAAAAGAGACAAACTTTAGAGAAGAAAAATGAATTTAAAATTGGCAGACTAAGTTACACCACATAAACTTGTCCACTAAATTAAAAAATTGTAAGATAAGAAAAATACCTTTTCTTTTCTTGATAACCAAGTTTGTAAGGGAAGAACAAGGTGACATAAACTCTCTAATAAAGGTATGTGAATGTAAGATCTAGTAGATTGATGAATTGGTATAATACTTAATTTTAGACTATAACTTTTGAGTGCACTTTAATAGAATGATCTTTCAATTTCTATATATATTTTAAATGAGCTAGGAAACACCTTAAATACCTATTTATAATTGTTAATTTAATTTTTTTGGCACATGAGTTTGCAAGACAACAACACTTTTGAAAAGAGACAAGCTTTAGAGAAGAAAAAAAGAATTTGAAATTGGTGAACTAAGTTACACCACACAAACTTGTCCACTAGATTGAAAAATTGCAAGGCAAGGAAGAGTGAAAGCAATAGTGAGAGCTATGGTGATAGGGAGTGGTGAATGATGAGTAAATATTAAGTAAAAGCCAATTTGCATGCCAAATAAATACAATCAAATGCTATGACCATAGAAAAGGACATAATAGATGAACATGCACCAATAGTTGCTATGGTGTGACACATTGACACCCTAGTTAGGTATATTAAAACAATTAGTAATTGATAAATAATATACAAGTAAAAATTTAATAAGGAACCAACACATGTGTAAATAAACCCTTTACAAGTCATATCAAAGAAACAACCAATCATAGAGTGACACTTAAGGTGATCAGTAATACATGCCTTAGTGCACATGTTTTGATCTAACTCTTTTTGGGATGTGTTTGAACAACTTAACAAAGATGTTGCTAATTAGATTGGACCAGTGATATAAAAAATCCCAAACAACAACTTTAAACTCTTAATTCAGATATAAAGATGCTAAAATTTTCATGAAAACCTAATAATACTATTTAAAATCTTGACATATACAAAATTGAGATGTAGATATTGGATCCTCTTCCCTATGTGTTTATAACACATGTTGAAAACAAAAATAACTTAAACATGGAGATTGTGCTCTACTTATTGCAATAAACCCTAGTGGTTGATTGTTTTTGACCATTCAAATCTCTATCCATGTGTACCTTAATCTCACATGGACTAAAGTCTGGATCATAATTATTTAAATTGCAGGGTGCTCACATGGTGCCATCTACATAAAGAAGACAACAATGATATCCCGATTATGATTCACCAAAAAAGAAGCAGCCAAATGCATGTTCAAAAGGATTTGGTGTTTGTCTCAACATTATCTCAGGATTCCATTCTATCCACACAGATTAGCACCCTAACTAAAACGGATAAAGACTGAATAACACACTAAGAAAACCAGTATGGAGAGGCAGGCACCCACGGGCAGCCTGTCCATTCGCGGGTCCCCCCTTCATAATATTTTATCACCGCCCTTCAAAACGAAAGCCTCTTTTTAATTACCTCGCCCTCCCGCCAGACCGCCCTTCACCAACCGGCCCGCTAACGGCGGAAAGGCGGTCCCGAGACCCAATGCTGGTAATCATAGAAAACTTGTGGTGAGGAAGGAATATCCAGAGGCAGAGCCCTTAGATTCCACGTCCGTGATTGTCAAGTGGGTCCCACCCGTGGTCCCATCTGTGGGTCCCACACTATGGCGGGCCCGGGCGCAGAGGCGCTTAGTTGTCGGCAGCTGTATGGTCGGCAACGTGCGCAGGGTAAGGGCTGGGAAATTCTAGAATAACAACATCCCAATGACCATCCGATGCCATCATCAAAATAATTATGATTTCCCTTTTGTCGTCCTAACAGCGGATTGGTTGGACGGTGCCAGCGTGGCTGACAGCGACGTGAGCACAGGGCTCCCCGTGCCCTTCTCTATTAGCTTATAAGGCAAGCTTGTCACCTTACCCCTTCGTTAACAGTTGCCTTCTCCTTCTACTGTGTCTGTCTAGTCTCTCAGCAAACAATGGCGATCGAATTAGCTTTCGGGAGGTTCGATGATGCGTTCTGCGTCAAGGCGTTCAAGGCTTATCTGGCCGAGTTCATTTCCACCCTTCTCTTCGTTTTCGCTGGCGTCGGGTCCGCCATAGCATACGGTTTGTGCACTCCTTTTCTTCTCTGCAACTCTGTTTTGGTCCTGTTTTCTTTTTCTCCTAACCTTGTTTGGAACTGGAACTGGTGCAGATAAGTTGACGTCAGATGCAGCTCTGGACCCCGCGGGTCTGGTTGGGGTTGCAGTGGCCCACGCTTTGGCTCTCTTTGTCACCGTCTCCATAGCGGCCAATATCTCCGGTGGTCACGTAAACCCGGCTGTTACATTCGGGCTGGCCATCGGCGGGCAGATCACCATCCTCCGCGGTATTTTCTACTGGATCTCTCAACTTGTAGGCGCAATTGTTGCTTGCCTGCTTCTAAAGTTCGTCACCGGTGGTCTGGTACGTAAGACAAGCCTTCACTCAGTTTTGATTCTTGAACCAGAGAGGCAGGGCACCATAAGTCTAATCTTTAATGTTGTTCCTGCGTAATCTATCCCAAAAGTCTAATCTTTAATGCCGTTTCTGTGTAGTCTATCCTAAAAGTCTAATCTTTAATGTTGTTTCTGTGTAATCTATTCCAAAAGTCTAATCTTTAGTGTTGTTTCTTTGTAGAATATCTCAAAAGTTTAATCTTTACTGCTTTTTCTGCGTAATCTATCCCAAAAGTCTAATCTTTAGAGCTGTTTCTGTGCAGTCTATCCCAACCCACAGCGTGGCAGCCAGCATGAGCTCGTTGGAGGGAGTGGTGATGGAGATTATCATCACCTTCGCACTGGTATACACAGTGTACGCAACTGCTGCTGACCCCAAGAAGGGAAACATCGGGATCGTTGCACCCATTGCAATTGGGTTTATTGTGGGCGCAAACATTTTGGCGGCTGGCCCCTTCTCTGGAGGCTCCATGAACCCTGCTCGCTCTTTCGGCCCCGCGGTGGTGAGCGGGGACTTCAAAGACAATTGGGTATACTGGGTGGGTCCTCTCATTGGAGGTGGGCTTGCAGGTCTTGTTTATGGAGGTCTCTACATTGACCACGAGGAACACATTCCTCTGTCTCAGGATTACTAAACGGGCATTTTGGGCTCCTCTGTGTTTCTGCTTCTGTTCTAATTCCGCGCTTAACTGGGGATTCTGCTGCTCTTTCATCGTCTTTCAGCGAATAAGAGGTTTTTTTTGTTAAGTGTGTAAATCAAAGTTGTTCCCCTCTGCGGGTCTGCAGGTGATCAAAACTTGTGACCGTGTACGGCCTTATTGTCCATTCCGTTAATGTGTATGTACGATTGTGAATTAAAGGGATCCGTTTTATGTTTTATTTTACCCCGTTTTGTTCTGCTGGGAATTGATTTAAAATAAGGAATATTGGTGTGTGAAATGGAAACTATGAATTTTTTAATCTAGTTGAACTTCTGCAGGGAAAATATCTGAACTTAATGTACCCAATAATTGCCCAGTGCCCCGAGTGCAATTATTGACTATGCTTTACAGATTTATTGCATTTATTGTGTTTTTTACTCGATCCATTTAGTGCATTGATATTTCAATGGAAAAGGTCTGTTGATGTTGACTGATGGGCAGCTGGTACGGGTGTAGCATCGCTGTCGGCCATCTTCTCACGGCTCGTATCTAATGACACACTCCGTAAAGTTTGTTTTTTTACTGTTGAAGAATATCTTTTCCTATTAAGGATAAGGTTGTTCTTAAATTATTAAGAATCAAAATTCTTCTAGCAGTTTTTTTAATCATGTTGGAGAGGTTAGCTGTATATTCAAGTGAAGGAAGATAAATTTAAATAATAAAATTGTTGATAATAAATATTAATGTTAACAGTAGAAAGTAAATAAGAAGGTTAGAGTATATAATTTTAGATATGAAATAAGTATATATTTGGGTGTTTCAGATTGAAAATGATGTATTTTTATGTGTACTTTGTTTTGGGGTTTGAATAGTTTGTAAAGTTTGTGGAGGGTTGAATCTATAGGTTTAGGTTATTTATATAGGAGCAATGCACACTCTTGTTATACATTTTGTTAGATTTGCTATTGTTTGGTTTACTTCAATAGGGTCATTGGGTCACTAGGATAAATCTTCTCCTAGGACAACCTCTAGAAGAAGATCAACTTCATGGTCATGTACAGGGTCAATGACAACAAGCTCCAAACATTTAGATGTTTCTAGGGTGATTATGTATATGTTGGTTCATTTTAACGAACCAATGTAAGTGTCTATACCACACTTCTTTCATAAATGAGAATTTTATGTAAATAATACTTAGAATGATCAAATGATAAATGAATGCAATTTAATGCCTTTAAAGATAAAGACATGGTAAAAAAATGTGCAAAAATGTACCAAGTTAGCTCAAGGAGGGAAAAGATAGGTGGAAGTTAATTTGACACGGAAAAGGTATGTTGATGTTGACTAATGAAAAGATGGTACAAGTGTGGTGTTGTTAGTGGCCATCTTGCCACGACTCTTATCTAATGATAGTCCATAAAGTTTGTTTTTTCCCTCTTGAAGAATATTTTTTCCTATTAATGATAAGGTTGTCGTTAAATGATTAAGAATCAAAATTCTTCTAGCAATTTTTTTATATTGGTTGGTGGAGGCAAGTTACTAGTATATATTTGTGAAGGAAAATAAACTTCACATAAATAAATGCAATATATAAATATAAATTGAAATAATAGAATTTTGGGTATTAAATATTAATTTTTTAGTGTTGAAAGTAAAAAAGGAGGTTATATTATTTAGTTTAATATGAAGATGATATATGAATATACTCTAGACATTAAAATTTGAGTGTTTTGGGATTGAAAATGACATATCTTTGTGTGTATCTTGTCACGGTGTTTGAATAGTTTGTTAATTTTGTTGAGGGTTGAGTCTACAAGTTTGGGTCATTTGTGTAGGTACAAATTTGATCTTTGGTTGCATATACAATTTGGCACAATGCACACTCTTGTTATATAGTTTGCTAGATTTTCTATTGTTTTATTTGTGTTATAGGTTTGGGTCATTTGTATGGGCACAAATTTGATCTTTAGTTGCATATTTGATCTAACTATCGTAGGGGAAATATGGATTACTTGCAAAAAACATAATTCAAGCCATTAGAGTACAAAACACTAAAAACCCATGAAAGATTAGTCATATAAGCCCATACTCAATAAAATTGGTAAACAATGCTATCAAAGATTCAATTAAAAGTAATGAAAACACAATTTAGGACAATTGAATCTAAAAGAACATGCAGACCTTCAATCCCATTGGGGGTTTATGCTCCAAATGTATGTGGATTGCTCTATTAAGCATAACCCATGATTGCAATGTTAGAGTTATCGTGCATTAGCTAATAATTAATTAATCTTTAATTGATTATTAGTCTAATTTATTCTCTACACTTAAGCTAAACTTAGGAGTATTTTATGCTTTATTAGTTGAGCTAATATTAGATCATTATGTCACATCTCATGTGATGTTGACATTTGTCATGATTTGATCCCTTTCTCATTTAGGGCTTTGCTCTTATAAGCATTCAACCCTCATTGTAATTAACTCTCAGATATTATCTGGAGCTTTCATATCTTCTTGAAAGTCTCTTTTGTAGCTTTTTCTTGTTGAAGAATATAGCAATTCTTATTTGCAGATCTCTTGTGTGGAAGGTGTATTTGTTTGTTGTTTGATCTTATGGCTCGTGGTTTCGTGCTTGTTTCACAATTCTAACATAGTATCAAAGTGTGGATTCAACAAACCCCTTCTTGATTTAATGAGGTTTTTTTTCTTCAATGAGGGTTGTAAGCTTCATATCTAAATCCCCTTTGCTCTTTTTTGCAAATTTTGGAGGTGGAAAATTTTTAGTGCATTTTGGTGTGAAAAGGACCTCGCTGTTGGATTCAGAGTTGTCAAGAAAGTCAAATTTGGCTTTTGTTTTTCCTGATTTTGATTCCTAACGCTAGATCTACAAGGTTTTGAAGCGGTTGCTCTTTTTTTTAGCTCTAGAAGGTAGCTTTCTTTTTTGTGCATTTTGGTGCAAAATAGATGTCACCATCGCACTTAGAAGGCCCAAAAACCTTAAGATTGCCTATCAAATCATCAAATTTGGTGAAGTTGGCATCTGAGGCAAAAAAACTTGTTAGGGAAGCCGTACGACCTCCCCAACACGAAAATCGAGACACAAATAAAAAAATCTAAAAGCTCTACTTTTTTTTATAAATTTCAATTTTTTGAAATTTGTTAAAAAAATAAATAAATAAGTGCAAGCGTTTTTATTTTGTGGGGACAAATTTATTTAAATGGGGCACATTTAATGCGCAAGGTACTGTACATGCCCTATTTAATGTCGTCATCGACTTCAGGATAGCAGTGTACTTCTTGATTTTTCCAACGACCTACTTTCCCAACGACAATCCAATTTTCCAGGTGGCATTTTATTTTTTGTCAGTTTCGTCAAAATCAGTAGGTGGTTGTTTTACCAGCAATTGCATTTTTTTTGACGCATTTTTCCTGATGAGCAAATTTTTTCTCGGGCAGTATTTTTTTCCCAACATCGGCGAGGAATATTCTGTCGCATATGCGAATATACCAACAATTGCTTTTTTTGCATAGGGAGTTAGATTTTTTTCGGCAACAGGGAATATTCTGTAAATATTCTGTTGACGTCATCGGTATGGAAACATGTACCTTGGCCTCTTTGACTCCCTTTGTGCCCTAAAAGGGGTGTTTTTTGCTTTAGGCCATAAATTGGGAAAAAAATATTATTTTTCAGCAAACGAGATATCATCGAAAAGCTAATTCTGTCAACTTTCCAGTGGTGTGGGTCTCATTACTTTATTTTACTGTTGGTGCATTCTACAACCTGTTGAAGTCAAAGGAGTTTTTTTTTAGTCTTGAGCTCGTAACTTTTGACCAGTTTCTTCATTTTTCACAATTCCAACAGCATTGGAACCATCTTTTAGAGCTCTTCAGTTCCATCCATGCAATTTTTCCAAATTGTTCTCCAGGTATACCTTATTCAGATTTTTTGTTTTGTTTTCACACTCTAGTGAATTACTTGAATGTTTTAGCTTCTGGAAACTTTTCGTTTGTGTGGGATGCTTCGTTTTTGGCTATTCTTCATGTATTTCCATTTTTGTGTCTTTTCCTAATATTTTGAGCTTCAATTGTAAGAACTTATCATCTGTAAATGCACTAAAATAAAGTGCCTTAGCTTTGTATATGTATTATGGGATCTTGCACATCATTTTTTTCCTTATTATAATCGCATTATGATATAAAGTGACATGGGGGTTGATGTTTTCCTTTGTTTTTCCTTCATACATTTCTCATGTGTGTGTGCCTTGGTTTGCACATCCTTTATATCTGCTTGTACTTTCATTTCTACGCATTCAGATGTTCTTGGTTCTTTATCATGCACTACATTCAAGCATTTAGTTTCAGTGTACCTATCATACCTCTCCCTTGTCAACATTATGGGGGGTTTCTACTGTTGGTGCTAATGCTTCCTTGGTTTCACATTGGAGTGAGTTATGCATACAGTATTTGTTCCTATGTTCTAGGCAGATGCAACAGCTAGTTACCCATGCATTTTGATGAGAGGGAGCACTTATCATATGGAAACTCTTGCATTCCTATTTCTGGAGACGACCTTCCATTTTTACTTGATCAATTCTTAAGACTATTGGTACTTCTGCCATCTATATCTTTGAGTTCTTGATGTTTGCCTTGGTTTGCCATCAGATTCAAGTAGTGTCATTGGGGGCACTCATACAAATTCTTGTCTTCTTGTTCTTGATCATCATATGTTTTAGTGGAGGTCTTCTTTTGACATTACAACAGTCATTCTTCGACAGTGTTTGTAGCTTCTTCATGCTTCAGTGGTGTCCTTCTTGTTCATCCTTTGTTCCTATCTTTTGGGACAACATTATCTTTTATGGAGGCTTCTTCAGTCCTTCACTTGGCTTTCATCTCTTTTTGGAGTGATTTTTTTCCCACTAGGTTTTCTCTATTTCTCCACATTATAGAGATCTTTTGTTTGTACATGGGTACCTTATTTTTCCTTGTTTGTCGAGACCCATCATGCATTCTTTTTAGGGTTGTTAGCTACTCCCTAAGTTCATCCTAAGGGAGGATGTTAGAGTTATCGTGCATTAGCTATTAATTAATTAATCTTTAAATGATTATTAGTCTAATTTATTCTCTACACTTAAGCTAAACTTAGGAGTGTTTTATGTTTTCTTAGTTGAGCTAATATTAGATCATTATGTCACATCTCATGTGATGTTGACACTTGTCATGATCTGATCCCTTTCTCATTTAGGGATTTTCTCTTATAAGCATTCGACCCTCATTGTAATTAACTCTCAGATATTATCTGGAGCTTTCATATCTTCTTGAAAGTCTCTTTTGTAGCTTTTTATTGTTGAAGAATATAACAATTTTTGTTTGCAGATCTCTTGCGTGGAAGGTGTATTTGTTTTTGTTTGATCTTGTGGCTTGTGGTTTTGTGCTTGTTTCACAATTCTAACATGTAAAAGCTAAGATTGATGATTGATTCACAAAAAGATGCTCAAATTGCTCAAGAACTCAAGAATGCCTATGCTCATAAAAATTGTAAATGATTTTGATGAGGAAATGACTTGTTTTATAGATTTGTAGATATCTAATCAATGGTCGGGATTAAATCTTAGGATCGACAACTAAGATGAACTTGAAGAGATCAAGGGTGGAGGATGAATGAGAGCACAAAATATCCCTATTTTCATTAAAAAATTGGTTAAATATTTTGGAGGGAAAATATCTATTCAAATTTGAATTACAATATATTCCTTTTGGAGGGAATATGCCATTTAGATATTTTGGAGGGAAAAAGATATTTTGAAAAAGGAATATCCGCAAGTTGGAGGAAAATTAGGGAATTAAATAATCATGAAAATTATTTAATTGTGAGGATGAGAAGAATAAAAAATATTTAATCAAGTGGGATTGAAGAAAAATTAGATTCAATTAAATAATCAAAATTTATTTAATCATGATGGAAGGAAGAAAATTGGATTTAATTAAATCATTCAAAATTATTTAATTAAAAGAAAATTAGTAAGAAATGATAAAAAGTGATGAATTAATCAAATAACATCAATTATTCAATTAATGGAGGAAAATGGTGAATTTAATCAAATAATTGAAAATTAAAAGAGGAATTTAGGTGAAAATGAGGAAAATGATGTTAAAAGGAGAAATTGAGATGTGTGATACACCTGAACAATTTTAGGTGTTTACTTTTTTCCCCTCTTTGAGACAATGTACACGTTGCATTGTTTCAAAGACCTAATGTTGCTTGGAATTTTTTTAAAAAAATTACTTGATGCTCCACTATACCCTAGTGGAAAAAAGATGGATGGTAGGCTAACCCCTTGAGAGATCGACCAAAAAAATTAATTTTTGGGTCGAGATTGTGATAGGATGACAAGATTAGTTATGTTGAAAAGAGGACAAAAAATCCAGTCCTAGGAAGCATAAAAAATGATCAAGATGGATAGCCTCATTTGTACACTTTTCTTTAAGAGATTATTAAGCTCTAAGCCTTTCAACTTCGCAAACACCTATGCCATATGGCACTTGTACCTCTTGCTACACACCACATTGATTAAGTCTAACAATTCCAGTTGCCTGTAGGAGCAGACCCCTAAGTATGTATTTAGCTATTTTGCTTTTGCACATAGTTTTAGGCATCAAATTTCATAACTAAAGGTAGGAAAACAAATGTGTCGATCTAGGATTGACACATATAAAATCCGACACATCACATTGGAATTAGTGAAGCAGTGCTTTTTCCATATCATGCCTAGTTGTGGTATTGTGACATGATTGAGATATCATTTGTGTTTAACTACCATATAGTGACATGTTTGAAAACGTGATCGCATTTGAATTGGGGAAATGCCATGTTTGAAAATGTGGCTAGTTTTGGCTACTACTAAATGATTTGCTTGCATAAATGATGTGTTTTCTTAACCCTTTGACATGCTTAGGTTTTTGTCAAAAAATTGACAAATTAACATTGTGGGTGTTATGCTTGTGGGCAATACTACAACTATTTATTCCTGAGAGCAAAGATCAAGGATCTCAAATCAAATGGCCCTCTTGGGTGAGGTAGAGATATAATTTCTATTATCAATTGGCCTTTTCTATATTTCTTATATGCTTGAGATTTGAGCGCATCAAGCAATGATGATGACTATCATGGAGCGATGGTGCTTAGAGATTGTGACCTTTGGCTTCCCTACAAAAGAGGCCACCATCACTTTGGAGGATATTTGGCACATCTTGAGGGTCCCTATTGAGGGTTTCAGAGTAGTCTATGCCATGGAAAAAGGTGCAGAGTCCTTGGAGAGATTGTTGGGAGATGATGACCTAGAGATCGAGGA